>OY757911.1:72896698-72901698 GCA_963585895.1 Sepioteuthis lessoniana | reverse complement strand
CATTATTCGTATTCGTTCGAGTAAGTACTTTAAATCCAACAAAAGTCTGATATATATATATATATATATAATATATATATATATATATATATATATATATATATATATAAAGGTTTTAGTATTAAATAACCAACAATGGTTGATATGCCATAAAACTAAACTTAACCAAACCAGGATATAGTAAGGGCGAATTCATGATGGCAAAGACGCCTATAAAATGAAAATGCCATGGGGACTGGACATTTTTTTTTGTACTGGGACGTAAGCATAAGAGCCATATATTTAACTTGAATTTGAATAAAGGTGGCTAAATACTAATTCCTAAATTCTGTATACGTGTATATATAAATGTATTTGATCGAATTCATGCATTTCTTGTAAGACATATACCCATAAACACGTGTACACAAACGCACGCGTACAGAGAGAAAAACAGATATATACCCCCTCACACATGCATACCCTAGTAGGGCATTAAACTATCCGGTGAAGATGTTTCAGTTCTGGATTTCCGGGGGGTGTCGAGCACCCCTTTAGGGCTATTACTCACAGATTCACTCTCATCTGGATTGCGAGCTCGTTAGAACCCCACCTCTGTGTTAAATAGATTTGTTTTAGAATTATTAAAATTGAATTGAAAACCAAATAACCATATATCATTAAACAAAATGATTGCTATTTACGATGAATAATTGGAAGTCTTTAGCTATTCGTAAATAATTTAATTTAGACTTGTTAATTGAAGCTGTTATTAGTTACAATGTATTATATTATTAGTTTTTGTTGAAACTAAATAAATGCTTGCCATTTACTGGGTTTTTATAGGAATACTTGAAAATATATAACTGTGTGAACAAATTGTATTATCAAATAGGAATAGTTACTTTAAAGGATATAATTGTGTAGAGATTATTAGCATTATATAAGAATAATTGAAACTATAGAAATGTGTGAAATCAAATAAATACAAAAAAAAAAATGCAAATGAAAAGAAAAAGGAAAATAAAAACAAAGGGTAACTGAAAAAATATATATTAAATTAGAAATTTAAAAATGAATCAATTTTGGCATCAACTAATCTATAAGGGATTGATATAACGTTAAACAGATAAATCAAACTTACCACACACCAACACATACGTAAAAACAAAAAAAAAACAACAAAAAAAAAAACACACACACCTAACCGGGGTCTGGTGCAAACAGACATTTAAATACGCTGACTTATATATATATATATATATATATATATATATATATATATATATATATATATATATATATATGTAGTAGATTATCCTGTCACTTCTTAGATAAATCAAGTCATTCATAAGAATATGCACGCCTGTAAAACACTCAAGCACCTATATATGTCTCTGTCTGCAATACACACACACACACACACACACACACACACATATATATATATATATATATATATATATATATATATATATATGTGTGTGTTTTCATACATCATTAAATAAATTCTTTATGTATACTTGGCAGAAACTTTTCAAGTAAATTCTTTAATGCAAATAATTATATAATTTTTGACACTTAAGCATAATTATGTCTAATTCTTATACAAGCCTAAATGCATGTGTCACTTCCATTATATATATATATATATATATATATATATATATATATATATATATATATATATATATATATATATTGAAACCAACAGAAATGTGTCTGTTAACTCGCCAACATTCATACTCTGCACAGATGAGATGTGCTGAAACTGATATCGAAATTTTGAGACACCATTTTTTATAAGAATTGTTAGCTGCCAACTATTGAAGTTGGGATCTTGACACTCTGTATAATAAGGGCTTCATGCCTCAATGAAGTAGACGTTAACGTGTATACAGTACATGTGGGTTATTTTTGTAAGAGAAGCAATTGAAGAGAATCGTGCTGTGTTACAATTTATTATAAACTTGGGAAAATACAGAAATATATCTAATGTTGTAAGAAGCATATAAGGAAGACCGTTTACGTCGTATTCAATGTGCCCAGTAGTACCAGCGGTTCAACATCCAATATCATCATCATCATTATCAAGTCGCACTATCAGCATGGATATTTCTGACCCTTTCTCCCCACCCTTCTCTATGGTCCATTGCTTCCGGCATGTCATCAGAGCTGCATCTCGTATCGGCACAGTGCTGATGTGTGTAGGTTCGAGCTGGACGTCCTGTCTTTGCTCGTCCATGTGATGGGGTCCACAGGGGTACATCACTTATGAGCTCGTTCCTTCTTCTAAAGCAGTGTCCCGTATGTCTGGTTCGTCAAATTTTGATGGAAGGTGGCCGTACAGCTACTGCTTTGTGGGGTGCTGTCTCCCGGACTTGTTCAATATTGCTAGCAGCATCCTTGTTAAATTGTCGTCAAGTTTTTCCCCATACGTTTAGTTAGCCCTCTGACGGCTCAATATCCAACATAACATATATTTAATTTGTACAACCTGTTATATAATCGCATAACTGTCCGTAAATTTTTGAGGTAAGACTGTAAAACGTTCTGCTACCTGATGTTAAAACAACGGTTGCAAGTGTGTTCTGTGGTTGAAAACTATGTGATTCGTTTCCTGTCAGATGATCAACTATATCTGATGGTGAAGCTCCAATTTCCAATACCTTTTAGTGTGGAAAACCTCTTCATTGGCATTAATCCTAAGTCCACACTGACCTGGAGTGACAGTACCTTTTAGGATCTCAGGAATGGGTAAAAAATATCTGTTTAGAAATTAGTCATATTCGATAAAATCGAATGGAAAAAACTCTCAAGAAAAAATTCCACAAAATGATGTAAATATGAACTTACAAGAAAAGTTATTTTCTCATATTTAAGCTTATTGTAACCCTACACACGTTGACATGAAATTAACAATCAATAAACAAAAGTTAATGCATCCCAGAACTCCAAATATTGAAAAGGAAGTATGGATAATAAGGGAGACTTTCATGAAAAAGACAACTCGCTTTATGTTGTAAGTAAAGCAGTAAATTTCCTTTCATAAAGAATTTGGTATATTTTTGACAAACATTTTATGCATAAGTGTTTGTATATGAACATACATGTGAATGAGGGTAAAAATGTGTTGAAATGATTTGTAGGCTTATATATTATTATTCATTTAACTACAAAATGTGCGAATAGTTGGGTATTTAAATTTTATATTTGTTCACATAGACTCACACACACATACACACACACACACATATATATATATATATATATATATATATATGGGTGTGTGGGTGTGTGGGTGTGTGTGCCTTCTAGTGTACATACTTACATGTAAAACATGAAGCGCGCGTTTACTGTTGTAAAACTCTATGCTTTTCACTTCGTACTTAGGGCCTTAAAAATTAACCTTGTGACACATTCTGCCTATGATGGATTGGTTAGATAAATATATGCACAAAATGATTTTATATATATATATATATATATATATATATATGTGTGTGTGTGTGTGTGTGTGTGTGTGTGTGTGTGTGTGTGTGCGTGTGTGTGTGTGTGTGTCTGTGTGCGTGTGTTGGAATGTGGATTCCAGGTATTCTTATATATATTTATTGAAGGTGCCATGCCCTATATAAGAAAATAAGGCTAATAACTCAAGAAATTCAATGAACTTACTTCTAAGGCCGTTGGAATAGGAGTATTTTCAAATAGCTAAGTTTTTTTTAAATATTTCAAGGAAACCTTTTCTCTTTCGTCCGGCGATGATGAATAAATGAAATTGGCGTAATGTCATCAACTGAGAGAAAGTCTATGTTTGGATGATTAATTTGTCATAAAAAATTCAGTATCTAAGTTGTTGATATGTATTTATTTCTGTTTGATCTATATTTAAAGAGAAATGTGTTTTCGAAATATCGCGACCAAAATTCATTTTTAAATGCATCTCTAAGATATTTAGACTTAGATTTAAGTAGATCGTATATTTTCAATGTTTTCGTTAAGTTATTTACTGTTTTTTACTTATATATATATATATATATATATATATATATGTATAAAGTAAAGTTGTAAAGTTGGCGACTCTAGTGAAGGGTGACCCGAGAGCTACCTTTTCAATAGCTACTACACTGAAGTGTACGGGAGGACGCTACTCCTTTCCCTGGATTGCTCCACTTTGCCCTTGATACGTACCTAATATTGATGAGTGTCAAGGAGGTATAAAGTACCATTTTTAAAGTTCTTGGTATGACGTGACCTGGGATTGAACCCAGGTCTCCTGCACCTTTGGCGAACACTCTCCCCACTTATTATCCATAAATGAGTACAATCATAGTTTTTAGCAAAATTACATTTTTTCTAATTCAAAGATGTTATTGCTCTAGGAACTTCAAATTACCAAGACGGATTTTATTCAGTCATGTTAATTTTTTTAGGAAATATTCATTTGGTAATATTCTTGTCTAAAAATGAAACTGCAACATCTCATTAACCAAAATGAAATTGCATTAGCATATAGGGGTGTACTTATTTTTGGATTCCTAAATATACATTTGCTTTTTGATAGAATTTCAGAACTGATAAGTTTGGTAATAGATAATGTCTAATGATATTCATTTTGATTGTATAATGTTCAGCGAGGAATGACAAAAACCAGGTATTTTTGGCTTAGAAGAATATTTGTTGTCTAGTTTTTTAATGCATGATACTATATATATATATATATATATATATATATATATATATATATATATATATATATATATATATATAAAATCATCAGGTCAGACTGTAGCAAATATTCTTTTCACTCTCACTTGCCATTCGTCCCTATGTTCCATCGCTGTTGGCAGGGACAACATATAGTATCCAGTGTCTTCCAAATCGACAAAATCGGGTGTAAACGTATGAGGGAGCCCACTAGAGAATTTCGGTTAGGAAAAACGTCTCTGCTTCCCCAGCAATATCCATGTATGTTTTGTTGATCTTACTTGGATAGATTGTGAGATGGGAAGCAAGTGGGC
>OY757911.1:72849198-72891698 GCA_963585895.1 Sepioteuthis lessoniana | reverse complement strand
CAAATAATGGTTATAATACTTAGTAAACAATTATTGCTTCAAGCAAATGTTCTTGATAAGAAATAATTTGCTCAGAGATATGTCATATCAAGTATTACTATTAGATACAAATAATCTTAAAACAGATCAATTTGACTCATAGATGCGAACCTAACAGGAAATATATCACTGGGTCATAGTGAAACTACAAGTAGAAGCAATAAAGGCGTAACACCATATTTCCTTGAGCTTCAAACCTGGAACATCGCCACTAGGTACAGTTTAGTATCATGCATAAAAAGTAAAGTTGGCGACTGTAGTCAAGGGCAACCCGAAGGCTCCCTTTTCAGTTGCTACTACACAGAGGTGAAGGGGAGGGCGCTACTCCTTTCCCTGGATTGCTCCACTTTACCCTTGATACGTACCTTATATTGCTGAGTGTTAAGCAAGGAGGTATCAAGTACCATTTTTTAAGTCTTTGGTATGATTCGACCTAGGATTGAATCCCGATCTCCTGGACCATTGGCGAACACTCTACCCACTAAGCCAATGAGCCGGTTATGGAATACTCCTTTATTTACGTTAACCCATTTCATAGGCTGAAGCTGGCCTATTGTAAACCCCACTGAATACCTATAGGCGTCTTCCACGAATTCAGTATATAATAAACTTCTGTGTAAATTCACTTTCAGTATGGTTTCTAATAAATTGAAATTAAATATATATTTTTGCTAAAAAGTTTGTTTTCCTAAATGCAATCGTATATATATCATCATCATCATATCGTGCTGGCAGCACGGATATCCCTGACCCTCTCTCGCCACTCCTCCCTATCGTTCATCGCCCTAGGCAGGTCTTCAGGACAACAACCTGTATCCTCACATAGCTGCTGAATGTACGTTCGTGCTGGTCGTCCTGCTTTTGCGCGGCCATGTGTGGGGATCCATAAGAGTACATCTCTTATGAGTTCATCTCTGCTTCTCCAGCAATGTCCTGCATGTCTGGTTCGCCTAACTTGAATAGTTTTCGTGATAGGGGGCAGGTGGCCGTACAGTTGGTGTCTTGTGGGGTGTTGCTGCCAGGACTTGTTGAGGATTGCACGCAGCATTCTTGTGTAATTGCCATCTAGTTTCTTCTCCAGCCGTTTTGTTAGCGTCCATGTAGTGCATCCATATAGCAGTATCGATGTGACCGCTGCCTGGAAGAAACTGCGTTTCATTTTATCGGTTAGGTCTGATTTCCATATAGTCGATAGCCTATTGATAGCTGTCCATGCTTTCGTTAACCTCGTTTCGATGTCCTTTTCGGTTGATTCGACGCTGCTTCCTAGGCACGTGAATTTGTCTACTAGTTTAAGAGGGGTTCCTTTATATATATATACGAACATGAGAAAAAATTAATGACTTTTTTCTATAGCACAAGAAAAATTATCAACACAGGAACATGTATCATACATCAAAATGAAGCTAGTCTTTTATTGATCAGATCCCTACAGTTACATAGTCACCGTTTCATATTTATCGTATCTTTAGTCCTATGAAAGAGAGTTTAAGAGGTACGCATTTGGCCGGAGACGAGGAAAGTAAAATTGCAGTGATGAAGTGGCTCAAAGAACAGTCAAGAGAATCTTATTTGGCAGAGATACATGCTCTCATTCGAATGTGAAACATTGCTATTGAGAGGAATGGTGACTATGTTGAGATTTAGGGATATGATCTACAGAGGACCAGGCTAAGTTAGATGAATGATACATGTTCCAGTGTCGATAATTATTTCTGTAATAAAGAAGAAGGCATTATTTTTTTACTCAGCCTCCTATATATATATATATATATATATATATATGGGGGGTCACGTGTGTGTGTGTGTGTGTGTGTGTGTGTGTGTGTGTGTGTGTGTGTGTGTGTGTGTGTGTGAGAAGATAACATTAGTTTCCAGCTCGGAACGACATCAATTAACATAGTTGTAATTGTTTTAATGATAATTACGACAATTAAATTTAAACTATAAGTATTAACCGAATCCCTCCGCGCGAGTAGGATGCAACACAAGGTCAATTTTAAGCGGAGTTTAACAGTTTTGAATTCAGAATTTTCTTTCAAAACAGGATGACATAACATAGTGAAAGAGTCCCGTCTATCTAATATTTACCTATGAATGGAAAGAGAATAGTTGGGTTAATACCTTTCCAGGGGGCATTTACGCGATGTGAAATGCAATCAGCGTAATGCTCAATTTTAACTCTGATCATCACGTCCATTTGCATTGAAGATAACCATTACACCACGAGCGCCTTTATTACTTGTAAATTATGATATGCGTTTTACAAGGATTGTGATCGAATAATACCAGTGATTTCGAATTTGTTCTGACTTTGTGCCAGATGAAACTAAATTTCTTTAATATCTATCTATATAACATGATAATAAGAAGCTTTCACGTATTTTTATTTCACGGAATACTTTCTAGAAGTATGTTCGTTTGAAGAAAAGTAAAAAAAAGAATAACACTTATAAAATATCAACAGTATTGGTAAAAAGAAAATGATTTATTCTAATCAATTTTTATTAATAGGGATTGACATATGATCTTGAAATTCGTTTCCATTAGATATTTTTCAAATGGAGATTTTCTTGAGTAAGCTTTTCCCATAACCCTTTCCCCTAAAAATGTTTTCATTCATAAAAAAATTCCGCACACTTCAAGATCGTATGAAAATCTATTACTATTTATAAAAACTAAAACTGAATAAATGGATCTCTTAATTTGATCTTTAATATCTTTTATGAAAATTAGATTTTAGTATATACGTTGCCATAACTAAGTGAAAATGACACATCGTAGTGAGATTTCTCTCAACGTAATAGCTTTAAAATACTTTTAGAGAATAAAGCAATTTCTTTATCCGATTCAAAACTAACAAATAACTCTATGTGGTCAATGTTTGCGCTAATCCCGATAAGGATTTGATTTCATGTGTATATAACTCCCGGTGAAGAATTTTCAAATAGAAACTTTGATTTCAGCAGCGAAAATGTGTCAGACTAAAATGACTTTTCTAACATTTTTTAAAAATTTGCAAACTAATAACTCAACAAATTCAGAGTAAGAATTTAATATAATCAGAAGTGCAATTAAATAGACGTTTAATAAAAAGATGAAAAAAAGGATAAACAATAAATTAATTGGTTTCGTTTTGTTTCGTTTCGTTTAAGGCATATCAATCATTGTTGGTCATTTAATGCCATATCCTTTTCATAGGTAAATTAAATATAGGATTTCTAAAATTTTTGTAGGTAACATTGTTCAACAGGCCTGAGCTCATTTTTTGCACACGTTTAAAGGGTTTCACTTAATTTCAAACAAATCATTTTAGCGTAATTAAACAGTTTTTTGTTAACACAAAGTTAAATGAAAAAACAGTTCTATTTCAATCAATTTAATTTCGTATAAGTGCAGTTTAAATAGCGACAATTCTTTTTCAAACAATTCAGTTTAGCATGTTAACACAGTTAAATGGCTCAAAGTATTGGTATGTATCACTAACAATTTATTTAAACACTTGTCATTTTCACAGAGTTAAATGGAAAAACAGTTCTATTTCAAGGAATGCAGTTTAGAATAACTACACAGTTTAAATGTCAGATATTTCTTATTGACCCATAGATAGGACTCTATCAGATACTACCACGTGGTCTTGGGAGCGATGGAAATAAAAATGTACTTCACACTCACTTAAGCAACAAGACTAGAGTCTCACCGACAGGGCCACAATAAATTGAAAATAATCATAATTATTTCAGAAAAAAACGTTAGTTGATTTACCTATATCATTATGAGAAAATGTTGGAAAGTTCTCGGTTGACACCTGATGGAATGGCCTTGTGTCATGAAAATTACATGCTATTCCACATAGTTATCACGTAGTTTATCACACTTTGAACATGGGTCATTAGATTTAACTATCCTATCGAAAAAAAAAAGAGATAAAAAATATCCCTTCATGATTAGGAGGAAGCATTTGAGCAACCCAGCTTGCCTTAAATGTATCTTAACTTTCTCAATTTTTAACTCTTCCATGATTCATCTTTGAACTGATAGCGTTTGTCAACCGCAGACAGAAAAGACTCACCAAAAAATGGGCATCCTGCGTATGATACTAAAATTAATCTGATGGTGTGACTTCACAACCGGATATCTGACAAGTGTGGAGTACAGTTTGATTGCAATTACTCTCAGGTCAACTCTTGACCGGAGTGGTAGATTGAGTACCATGTATGGATCAAATAAAAACGATTCGTATTTGATAAGACCATGTAGGAATAAAACTCTTAAGAAACAACTTTACAAAAATGTAAATAAGAACGAACAACGAACGTCATTCCCTGACCTCAATCTGTAAGATAAGAATAGTCAAACTGACATACCGTTAAAATCAATCAATCAATCTTTTACTTAAAATGTTGGCAAAATGTTTTAATGCACACTGTATCAAGCTCTCATTATACGCCTATCATCAATGCTGGCAAAATGTTTTAATGCACACTGTATCAACGTCTCATTATACACCTATCTTCAATGTAGCCAAAATGTTTTAATGCACACTGTATCAAGCTCTCACTATACACCTATCATCAATGTTGGCAAAATGTTTTAATGCACACTGAATCAAGCTCTCATTATACACCTATCTTCAATGTAGCCAAAATGTTTTAATGCACACTGTATCAACGTCTCATTATACACCTATCTTCAATGTAGCCAAAATGTTTTAATGCACACTGTATCAAGCTCTCACTATACACCTATCATCAATGTTGGCAAAATGTTTTAATGCACACTGTATCAACGTCTCATTATACACCTATCTTCAATGTAGCCAAAATGTTTTAATGCACACTGTATCAAGCTCTCATTATACACCTATAATCAATGCTGACAAAATGTTTTAATGCACACTGTATCAAGCTCTCACTATACACCAATCATCAATGTTGGCAAAATGTTTTAGTGCACAGTGTACCAAGCTCTCATTATACACCTATCATCAATGTTGGCAAAATGTTTTAATGCGCACTGTATCAACGTCTCATTATACACCAATCTTCAATGTAGCCAAAATGTTTTAATGCACACTGTATCAAGCTCTCACTATACACCTATCATCAATGTTGGCAAAATGTTTTAATGCACACTGTATCAACGTCTCATTATACACCTATCTTCAATGTAGCCAAAATGTTTTAATGCACACTGTATCAAGTTCTCATTATACGCCTATCATCAATGTTGGCAAAATGTTTTAATGCAAACTGTATCAAGCTCTCATTATACACCTATCATCAATGTTGGCAAAATGTTTTAATGCAAACTGTATCAAGCTCTCATTATACACCTATCATCAATGTTGGCAAAATGTTTTAATGAACACTGCATCAAGCTCTCACTATACACCTATCATCAATGTTGGCAAAATGTTTTAATAAACACTGCATCAAGCTCTCATTTTACACCTATCATCAATGTTGGCAAAATGTTTTAATGAACACTGCATCAAGCTCTCACTATACACCTATCATCAATGTTGGCAAAATGTTTTAATGAACACTGCATCAAGCTCTCACTATACACCTATCATCAATGTTGGCAAAATGTTTTAATAAACACTGCATCGAGCTCTCATTATACACCTATCTTCAATGTAGCCAAAATGTTTTAATGCACACTGTATCAAGTTCTCATTATACACATATCATCAATGTTTGCAAATGTTTTAATGCACACTGAATCAAGCTCTCATTATACACCTATCATCAATGTTGGCAAAATGTTTTAATGCACATTGTATCAACGTCTCATTATACACCTATCATCACTGTCGTCAAAATGTTTTAATGCACACTGTATCAAGCTCTCACTATACACCTATCATCAATGTTGGCAAAATGTTTTAATGCACACTGTATCAACGTCTCATTATACACCTATCTTCAATGTAGCCAAAATGTTTTAATGCACACTGTATCAAGCTCTCATTATACGCCTATCATCAATGCTGGCAAAATGTTTTAATGCACACTGTATCAAGCTCTCACGATACACCTATCATCAATGTTGGCAAAATGTTTTAGTGCACAGTGTATCAAGCTCTCATTATACACCTATCATCAATGTTTGCAAAATGTTTTATTGCACACTGTATCAACGTCTCATTATACACCTATCTTCAATGTAGCCAAAATGTTTTAATGCACACTGTATCAAGTTCTCATTATACGCCTATCTTCAATGTAGCCAAAATGTTTTAATGCACACTGTATCAGCGTCTCATTATACACCTATCTTCAATGTAGCCAAAATGTTTTAATTAACACTGTATCAAGTTATCATTATACGCCTATCATCAATGTTGGCAAAATGTTTTAATGCAAACTGTATCAAGCTCTCATTATACACTTATCATCAATGTTGGCAAAATATTTTAATGAACACTGCATCAAGCTCTCACTATACACCTATCATCAATGTTGGCAAAATGTTTTAATAAACACTGCATCAAGCTATCATTATACACCTATCATCAATGTTGGCAAAATGTTTTTGTGCACACTGAATCAAGCTCTCATTATACACCTATCTTCAATGTAGCCAAAATGTTTTAATGCACACTGTATCAAGTTCTCATTATACACCTATCATCAATGTTGGCAAAATGTTTTAATGCACACTGAATCAAGCTCTCATTATACACCTATCATCAATGTTGGCAAAATGTTTTAATGCACACTCTATGAAGCTCTTAATATACACCTATCTTCAATACAAACATCAACATTTAACAAATAAAATGGTGAAATTTTAAGGGAACTAATTTTAAATTGATATTTTGATTTTTTTTTTCTCTTTTCTTAGATCGATTTGGTTTAGAAACATTTTTCTTTCTGATGTTACGACTGCAATCCATTTGTTTTTTTTGGTGGGGGGGTTGCGGGGGTCGAATAGTTATAATATAAACTCTTTAAATGAAAAGTAAATAATATCAAGCTTAACGAACACCGGAGAGGTCATATAAGTAAGTGCTTTTAAAAACAATATTACTGAGTGACCCAATTTTATAGTTGGAGTCGATCAGAAACAAATCCAGCTCTTTTTTTTAAATGAATACTTTTTGTCTCGATTTTTTTCTTTTTCATTTTGGCGGTGTTGTAAGTAAATGATGACTGTGTTACTAATTAAAATTAATGAAGACATTACTCGTAACTTTTGTGCATCTTAAGTTTTTTCCTGTCTTGTACGTATCTTATCGTTTCTTCATGAAAAAAGTACTTTCTTTTTTTTTTGCGGGAAGTTGATTATCTTTGTCTTTATTCTTACGCAAAGAAAGAAAGAATGAAGACGGTAAAAGGAAGCAACGACAAACTTTTTCGACACAGAAAAAAACAAACAAACAAATAAAGCAGGAAAAAACGTTAAAAGCTTTCCGATCTGAAATTGAGTAACACAGAATCTTAAAAAGACATATATATATATATATATATAGTGATTTTTTTTATCAGTTAAGACCTGTTTCACTTAAATATTCTAATCGATATTAAAACTTAGTATGCAAAGAATACATGCGTACGTTGACACACACCAAGAAATACACATTCATACCGAGCCAGTCACCAGTGGGGGGATATGGGGCGGACACCCTGCTTGAAAATCTTGTGGCTTCCACCCTGTGAATGTGATATAATCGGGCATATTTTTTAAAGAAAAAAATTAAAAAATAGAAAAATGGGAAAATGAATTGAGTGTAATCAGAAGAAAGAAAATCCTTTAATGTGAATACAGGGAGATTGAAAAGGTCCTGACTTCACATCAACATCATGAAAATTTCATTTTCATGATATCGTAGAATTTCAAATCTATATTGAAATTTGTCATAAAACGCTCCTCGAATATTTACACTTTTTATTGTTTTGTGTTTTATTATCGAAAGATTCGTACACGTTTCTGATTAACTTTTATTTTTTATTTTTCTAGTCATTAAATTGGGACCACAATGATTATTTGTGTAAAACGTATATTTGAGTCTTTGATATTAATCGACCAGAAATTGAACCCCTGGCTCCAGGGTCATTGGCAAACACTCTACTACTAAGCCAATGGAATTAGTACCAAATACGTCATATTCAAACTTTAGCCCAAAAGAAAATCACACACACACACACACACACACACACACACACACACACACACACACACACATGTGTCTGTGTATATATATATATATATATATATATACGCATGCGTGTGCGCACAAACATATCTATATCAGTCTATATCTATCTATATATATATATATATATATATATTCGTAATATCCAGTCAGCGTCAGAAGACAGTGGGTGTGGATTCTTCTTGTATAGAATATATGAGGAATATCATATAACAATGTGAGTGCTCGTTTATCGTCATCGTCATATCACTTATTTCCTTGCAGACAAATAACAAAATTCACATTCAGAGCGTATATAGTATAATTAGATGGAAACTCAAACCTGGTTACGTTGTCAGAATAAATTTATTTCGGCTGAGAATATTACTATACTCTCCGTCTCATCAGATGACTTTTTACATTCTATACTTGAAGTTGCTTCGTCCGCCAAAACGTCGTATACCAGGCATGCATTTCTCATATGGAACATAATAATGATGGGGGAGAATCTATATAGACATCTCCGCTGGAAATTGGAAACTAAGATTGTATAATCGCAGACATTTTTTCTCCAATCCACGATATAAGAACCAGACTGCCCTATCAAAATACTTTTGGAGCCTTAAAGATCGGGGACTGACCCTCCATTTTAAGTGGAAAATAGGCAATCTTCTACTGCGAATAGTTTTAATGGTAGATGTAACTAGTGTATCGATGAAAAAATTAGTATAATTTCAAAAATCACAGACTACTATTAAAGGAACGAAATGAACTCGTGTTTAAATGTAGACTTAAAGTAAAATTAGGAGTTTCCATCTAAGTACAATATAAATATATACATATATTTATATATATATGTGTGTGTGTGTGTGTGTGTGTGTGGTGCATCTATATTCCTCAAAACTTATATTTTCTCAGTATATGGTAAGAGAGGTTGCTAACAGACAATACCTAATAATACTCCTTTTCATTATGAAATATTCTACATGAAATAAAAACCTGGCATTTGCATTTAGGAAGAAAATTAACTCTTTATCAAAAATATTGAAAGAATGTACTTGTCAATAGCCAATATATTTTTCTCTACACATTTTTTTAAAGACTAGGTGTTGCAGCCTTACAACAGTACTTAAACGGCTACTGCTGGGAAGAAATATAACCATGACTAAAACTCCAATATATATATATATATATATATATATATATATATATATATATATATATATATCAATGGTCTTCTGTAACTCTGGATGGTGACAGGCTATAGTGTGCCTCAAGCCGTTGATGCTGATAGTGTCTTCCGCCTACGTTGACCAACAGTAAGTGATGCTTATTAATGTTATTTAATGCGAAAACCATCCTTGTATAACACATAGCTGTGGTGAATAAAGTGGTCAACACTTGAAGTTTTTCCGTGAAAGAAAGCTATTAATAAGAATCAACTTCAAAACTATTCTTTTTATCAAAAATATTGGTAGAGTGTACTCATTTATGAGTGATATATATATATATATATATATATATATATATATATATATATATATATATATATATTAGTATGCATATACAATATTATATGGTGGTGTCTGTGACACTAGGTTTCATGCTTTACGCATTGATCAGACAGAGCCCATAAAACCTCTTTCTTTGATAGTGAGCACTATTTAATAATACCGCAAAGTTTGGTCCCCCATTAACCCCTAAATTGAATTAGTTATAACCATTTGCCATAGCAATATATATATATATATATATATATATATATATATGTGTGTGTGTGTGTGTGTGTGTGTGTGTGTGTGTGTGTGTGTGTGTGTGTGTATGTGTGTGTGTGTGTGTAACTTTTCGAGTGGTAAGTACTCGGATCCAAGAATAGTAATTGCACGAATTTAAAATATAGCAATCTTTAATCATGTGTATCTCTATCTATGCTTAAATTAGGTGGATTAAACAAAGATAAATATACTTAATGAAATAAATCAAATACAACTTCTAAAACCAGCAACAAAAACTTATATGGAAAAATTGAACATTGAATTTTGTGATGTAAGTCTCGTAGTGAAAAATATTTATCTTAATTTCTATGAAGAAAAAAAAATAGTGTGTAGGTCAGATAAAGCAAATTAATTGGAAGGTTAAGTTTGATAACTGCAAAATCACAGCCAATATTAATTATGATTAACCTGTTTATTTTTTAAAAAATTAGCACCTGTTTTGTTGTTTGGTTTTCGAAATTATAAAACCGAACAACAAAATAGCCGCTAATTTAAAAAAAAATTAACAGGTTATCAAAAATGCGATAAGTTGAAAAACTTTAAAAAATCATAATTTTCAATCTTCTTCTCTCTAAAAATCTATTTTCTTATTCTTTTTAATAACCAATTATTTTAATTAACCAATTTTTAATAAACAATTTGTGGCTACCTTTATCAAGATATACAGGTTGAGCACAATACACTCTTACTGTAAGGTGAGCGCCATCTTAGATTTCAGCGCCATCTAGTGGTAGAGGTGTGCATACAAATTCTGCATGTGAGAGAAAAAATATTTTGAATTAATGTATGTGATGATAATATATCTAAAAACATAAAATTTTTGATGCTATGCAAAATGAAATTGAAAAGTGTTCTTGAAATCCAGCAGCTTTGTTTTTTTGGGCTCACCCTGAATAAAAGGCTAGTTTGAAAATTGTTCGACGAGAGAATTATCTATCGCTTAGCCGTCAGAATTTCATGCAATTTCTTTTGCTGAACAAATAAATATAATAGGGTTATGTATAAAGATTAAGGAGACTTGTGAAACTGTTCATGTAATGTATGTATTCACTCAACCCCTCTATTCGAGCAAGAATTCAACAGATAAGAATCCAGACTGTTTCTTTCTTTAAGACCAGTTTCCATAATAAAGGTCAAAGAGCATAGTCTTCCCTACTAGTTATCCCTAGCTAGAGGGATAATAATTGGATTCCTATCTTTCCCAAGGATATTAGCGCTATATGTAATTGAAGCCACCTCTTCCAGGGTCACAGAGTCCATTTACGACGAGGAAAATGATTACATCACAAGCAACTTCTTTTCAAATAATATAGTTCCCTAATGTTCTCAAATTTTGTATTGATAGGTTTTATTATAACCATTACAAATTAAAATAGAAAGTCAAAAACAAAGACAAATTCTCATCCCTGACACATTTTGGCGCTGGAAACAACCAGAATTTTGTTAGATTGTTTCTGCGTCCTCGTGTTTTTACATGAAAGACACATGAAATAATAGTAGCTCTCTATGAATTGGTCATGACCAAGTGATATATATCTCTCTTCTATGGAGGTTAAACCTTTGAATCCGATGCACCAATATACTAGTAGTACTTTTTCTCCACGACATGGAACCAGTTTACAAGTGTAGGAATCACGCTCAGACTGTAGGGGACAAGTCTAAGCCCTTGACCTTAGGTTTCAAATTGTTAAACATGCGTCTTAAGACACATTAATTCTTTGCTTAACTTGAATATGATAATGCGCATTCCGCTGACGACTGACATTAATGCCACGTGGTTTGTGTCCTAATGTTAACAGCTTATGTTCCTGGCAGTCTTTTCCCAGGCAGCACCTGCCCCCTTACCACAAAGGAGGAGAGACTAGGTTGCTTTCCCGACGTCTGAAACATCCCTGAAAGCTAACATCGACGAAACTGAGCAATTTCTGCGCCGGGGACTTACTTTCAGGGGAACACTTCACATAAAACTGACCTAGTATCATATGCCTGCAAAATAGGATTTGTTTAAATCAGAACTTAACTTGGATATTTCAAACTTGTAAATTCTTTTTCGGTAAATTATTTTTCCGTTTTGTTAACGCTAATTTATATTATCACATATCTGCAGTTTATTGTTTTCTTCGTATCATTGCGATGACGCATGTTCAAATTACTGGGCGTAACTCAACACTGAGAACATAAACCGAACAAGGCCAAATTATTAATAGCTCTTGAGGACTACACACAGAGAGAACCGACCAACTCTTACTGCAATAAGTCCTATAAACAACAAATACACTTGTATGCAAAAGATATTCCGCAAATGTATAATTTAATATTAGTTGAACAAACGGAGCTTTGTAAGATAAATAATTTGGATGAGGGTATCGGAAAAATTGCCTAGCAATTGCTGTATCCGTACCATTTAGATTCTAACAAAACGCATGGAGATAAAACTTGATGGCAATTTCACTGCATGCAGCGTACTGTTCTGAACAAATCCAAGAAACAACAACCAACAAAACAGAAGCTTACAGAAATGCACTTCCTATCACACAGATCATCCAAGTAAGACGAGCAGAACATGCTGGCTACTACTGAAAATTTAAGGGCGAACTCATAAGCAACGTTCTCCTGTGGGCTTCTTCACATGGACACACCAGTGTTGGCTAACTAGTAAAAAATTACGTTCATCCGCTCAGTTCAGACATTGGATGCTGTCTCGAAGGATGAGTAATAGCAACAGATCATTTGTGTGTATCTGTGTAAAAGAGAGAGAGGGAGAGAGAGATTTACAGAGAAGTGGGAAGAGAAGAAGAAAGAGAAAGAGAGTCAAGAGAATCTATGCTATCTCAGTTCTTTAATTATTATAACCTTTCCTCAGATACAATGATTTTTTTTAATGATAACTGAATTTGTAGATGTATACAACCATGGAAATGGACGTTGAACGTTGATTTTAGATTTAAGATGGTAGAGCAGACTGTTCAAGCAAACAGTGGGAGAAAAAAAACTCTGTATTCAAACCAGCTTTACCCCGCTTAAAAATTGACCGTATGTTACACTGCCCGTAGTAGAAGGGCTAGGTTATTACTTACACATCTATCGTTCGTCGATTCAGTTTCTAAATATGCATGTGATGAGGGGAGGCGCGCTTAGATTAACGTTTATCGTCGAAGGAATTGAAATCCCAGACTCAACGCTCTTTAGAAAAGGCATGAATCCATCTGTTCTCCGTCTCCCTATGTAGGTAAATAGTAAGCCTCACTGAGTTTTTTTAGGCAACCGATCAAGGAGAAGGAAAGCTTGACTTAAATTAGCTTTATTCCACGTAAAAATTGACCTTCTGTTACATCCTTCTCGTAGCGGAAGCGTTGGTAAAATACTTACATTTTAGAACTGAAATTTACATGAAAATCAATTTTGTGACGACTTATTACTAAAAGATGTGACTAAAGATTATCATTGAAAAGCAACTGAGTCTGTGTTTATTTAGTAATAGTATACAATATAAGTAAAGTTAATTATTGAAGAGGAAAAATATTGTAGTCGCATAAATTTGTTTGATTTTTATTCGTCAGTATTTTTTCAATATTTAATATTAAATCAGCCATAATTTCAACATATTAAAAACATATATAGATATGTCGTTGTTTTATTACATAATCTACACATATTAAAAAAGAGGTTATAAAGTTTTACGTAGAGGGATTAATTTTTGAGCAGGCATATATAAAACGACTGTCTACAAAGTCAAACAATAATAAAAGATTAGGCAAACCGTACACAAAGTTTGTATGGCCAGTAATAGCGTCAACCGTACTTTTAACAATACGACGACAATTTCTTCCAATAGAACTTCAACGACCGGGAATCTTCTTCTTTTCGTCTTTATTTCTTTTTGATTGAATCAAACGGAAACCGGGAAGAAACAGCCAGAAAAAAAATCAATCGACTTGTTCACTCTAAGTTTGTCGTTGCCGGCTTTTTTCTATTTTGTTTCGTCTTTTTCCCCCTCTTAAAGGGAAGCAATTAAACTTCTGAATAGTGCTCAGTAAAATAGACGACCTCAGTCGCAAAGCAAGCTCTCCGGAACTGCCCGGGAGTATCCAACCCAAGAACAGTATTGTTCGACCAACTGGACAAGAATCGTCCATAAATGTGGAATCATTTTGTTTGGGTCTGTAATCAATACACCCTTGTGTCAACAATCGGTATGAAGCCAGAGGTCGAATCAAGGATAAAGAGGATTGCTCAGGAAACATTCAACAACCAGTTGACTGATCGGAAGACTTAGAGAAAGGTCAATGTTCGTGGCTAAAATGCTGTTATAGTCGTCGATGATTGGAGAGATGAGAAGGGTCAGAAGGGTGATGTTCGCTGTCCGGTAGTCGTGATTGTTGGAGATGACGTCGGTGGGCAGCGCTGGCTGGAAATGGCCTAAAATGTCATCTGAACGGTTCTGAATTGCATTCGTTGTTGATTGAAAGTGGCTTCCAGTCGCCGGACGGGGGTCTTGAAGTTGGTCAATAGTACACAATGCCTGGTGATGGAAACGTAAAAGAGTGGAAAAAAGAGAAGAGGTCAAATAAACAGAAGTAGATAATCAAATATACATGAAGTCAAATACACACATACATAGATAGAAGCATAGAGAAATTGTATATATATATATATATATATATATATATATATATATATATATATATATATATATATATTGGGAGATGAATTGATAGCAGAAGTCTCTGATAGATACAGGGATATCCATGGATGATGTAAAATCGATAGGATAGGGAAATAACTTGAAATAAGAGAGAGCTGTTCGCACAGATACTTGGAGATAGCTAGCTAGCTTGCTAGCTAGTTAGATAGATGGAGAGATCCTAATTTGAAGAAGCGGAACGAAAGTGAAGAAATAACCAATGAAGATACAAAAAAGAAAATACAGATGTGTTGTAAAAGGAGTAGAATAAGAATACCATAAAAATGGAAGAACTCTCTCACACACACACACACACACACACACACACACATATAAATATATGTGTGTGCGTGTGTGTGGTTCTTGTCGTAACCCCAATCGCTGATGGTATAGATACTTCTACTAAGGAAATAGTGAATGAGTCTAATTAACTTGTAGTAGAAATTTCCGTTATTTTGAAAATTAAAAAGATAATCCTGAATTCAAAGACTAATAATCAGACAAAAAATTATTTTATTCTACACCGTGAGCAATTCAAGTGTATTGCTCAGGTAAATATCCTGTTATGATGTGTTATTACTGTCAAATATGTGTATATGTTTGCACACACACACACACACACACACACACACACACACACACACACACACACACACACACACACAACATATACCCAACCCCTCTGCACAAGCAGGATACGACAGAAGGTCAATATTATTGTGGAGTTTAACAGGTTTTAATTCAGTTTTTTTCCTTCTTATAAGCCGATTACCATTGCAAGGTTAAACCGCTTAGTCTGCCCATAGTCGGAGAAATTACTGTTGGATTCATACCTTTCCCAAACAACCCTGTACAGGGTTTGAACTCATGTCATCATGTCTGTTTCCTAACACAGTAACCATCATTACACCAGAAAACTTCTCCCCATACATATATGCACATACGTACATATAGATGTGTGTACGAATGTGAATGTGTGTGTGTGTGTGTGTCTATATGTATATAAAATATCCTTTTAAATTTTAGTGATATATAGATATGTATTAGCATAGTTTATAGCAAATATGATTAGATTATTTGAATAATACGTAATTTTTTCAAAAGTATTTAACCTAGGATTAAAAAATTGGTTACCTTGCATTTTTGACGTGGATAATATATAAAATCATTATGTATGTATATATATATATATATATATATATATATATATATATATATATATATTGTACACACACACACACACACATATATATATATGTGTGTGTGTGTGCGTGTGTACATTATAAATATATATATATATATATATATATATATATATTTATATATATATAATGATTTTATATATTATCCATGTCAAAAATGCAAATGTGCAATGTGTGTGTGTGTGTGTGTGTGTGTGTGTGTGTGTGTGTGTGTAATGTAGACAATGTATGATTATTTTGAAAATTATAAGATTTAGAATATGTGTAGGATTGTTTTGAATGTTTAGACCCTAAGATTTAATGACTCAAAAAATACAAAATACCAAAATTTATCATTTGAATATTTAGCTGCTTACTTAATATTTTTGTTTTAAATATTATTTTTTAAACATATTTAAATATATTTCTGCCGAACCTATTTTAGCAAAATTGTCATGTAGCAGCACTTTCATTCTATGCAGTGTAAATAGATAAAGTACACTGATCATAGCAAAAATTACAGAAAGAAAGAAAGAGGGTGAATTCTGCGTTAGTTCTTATATTGATTGTAACTGCTTAAATATTGGAAGCCGGTTCTCTTTGTTTTAAGTTGTCTCCCTTAGGGTTGGGAACTCTTTTGAGTGAGATTTAATGAAGAAAAGGAGAAAAAAAGGAAGTAAAGAAGAAGAGAAAGTTTAGTCCAATTTACATCAGCAGTAATCAGTAAGTTTTTTACGGTTGATAAACCATAAAAAGCAAAGAGAGGATTACGATGATTATAATAATTTATTCAAGAAGATAACAATTAAAGATTTATAAATGGAACTTTCTCCTATTTATTTATAAATTTGTTATCAATAGCAATATGAATTCTGATAGTAAGATATTAAGCGACATCGTCCTTGATTTTCATCTCATAAAGTTATAGATAGATTGATGGTATGAAACAACCAAGTGCAAGTAAAAGAAAAGAAAAATGATATATATAAGATGTCTGAGAAAATACATCAACACTGAATTATTTTTTTAAAATTTGAATTTTAAAATTCAAATTCAATGTCCACTGACTAGATATCGCATGTTTACAGTTACTTGGATTCTTAAACTGGTTAAAATACACTTCTTGTGTCAGAATTTTCATGTGACACGTAAGTGACTGGGTGTTAGTAAAAGTTTATTTCAGTTCTTCTACGTTACTGTGTCATGGAAATCGCATCTGCTCTTGTATTGGAGATAGGACGGAGTAATCGTTTTTATTCACTTAAAATTTATAGTTAAAAATTCATTCGTAATCTTATTTTTTGATGGGGTTTTGCTAAATGCTATTCTATAAAATAAGAAGTTTTGAAACTATTGAGCCGAAGTGTTGTGAAAAATAGAGCAATATAGACAGGATTAACAGCCCGATTATCAATACCTTCAAGTAATCTTCCTATTCATTTATAGGGGAAAATGTAAATGTTTGATTATAATATAACTCATTGTATGGTGGGGGGACTGCTGAAACGTTTTAGGATCAACAAAGAACGAAATTAGTCTTACATTATTTTTCTCTTTTGAGATTTTTTCCAAACAAGCGTAAGAGTCTGAAAGACAATATCCTTTAGTCTCGAAGACTCTTTTCAGTATTCTGGCTGACCTTAACAAAGCTGTAGTTTTGATAGTCACCACTCCTTCTTTTATTTGCAAGTCCTCCAGTCTTTGTACCAAACATTTTGTGATTGTAGCGATTATTATTATTATTATTATTATTATTATTATTCACCTATTAGAGTTTTTCCATCAGTGTCAGCTGATGGTTTTTCACTGGAGTCTAAGTGACAGCAAGTCTTCTCAATTTTCCAGGACTTTTCTCAGTATTCTGGGCGTTCTCAATGATGCTGTCGTTTGGATGGTCTCCACCCGTCCGCCAAGTTCCAAGTCCTCCAGTCCCTTTAATAATCCTTTAGTTATAGTTACAAACGTACCAATTACAATTGTTATAATTGTCACCTGCATGTTCCACAGTTTTTTCAATTCTCTAGCAAGGTCGAGGTACTTATCCTTCTTTTCACATTCTTTCAGTTTTATTCTGTGGTCAGCTGGGACTGCAAAGTCGACTATTTAGCAAGTTCTCTTTTTTTTTTTTTTGTTGATTATTATTTAATCCGGTCTTCTGGCCGGGATTTGGTGATCCGTTTGTATGTTAAAGTCCCATGCGAGTTTATGCGTGGCATTTTCTAGGACAGGTGCTGGGTTGTGCATATACCATTTGTTAGTATTGTCAAATTTAAGTTTCTTACACATTTCCCAATGAATCACCTTGCTGACCCAGTCGTGTCTCGCCTTATACTCCCTCTGTGCTAATTGCTGCAATCACTTATCATATGACTGAGGGTTTCATCTCTGTCACTACATAGCCTGCATTTGCTATTTTGTTGAGTCTTATCTATTCTCGCTTTGATATGATTGGTTCTTTTGGCGCTGTTTATTTCGTTGGTATCAACAAAATTTGAGGAACAATTCGCCAAGTGTGTTCAGTTCGACCCATTTTAATAAATTGACCAATCCAAAATATACATCATGATTTTGATGGTCATAATTTTGAATCTGATGCAGTATTGACTAATTATGGCTTAGTTAGCAAATAAGCTTCAGATTACTTTCAATAACTGCTCTTCCTTGATGTTCATTATTTCAGAATCAAAGAGAAGGAAATGTCTGACTTCAAACCAGACTTATTCCGTCTTAAAATTGACCTTATATCAAATTCTATCTATGGTGGTTTTTTAGGCACACACACACACACACACACACACACACACACACACACACACACACACACACATATATATATATATATATATATATATATATATATATATATATATATATATATATATATATCAGCTCATTGGTCTAGTTGGGAGAGTGTTCGCCTATATTCTGGGCTCAATCCCAGTTCATGCCAAAGCTTTAAAAATGGTACTTGATACCTCCTTCCTTAAAACTCAGCAATATAAGGTTCGTATCAAGGGTAAAGTAGAGAAATCCAGAGAAGGAGTAGCACTCTCCCCTACACCTCAGTGTAGTAGCTATGGAAAAGGGGGACTTCTGGTCGCCCTCGACTACGGTCGCCAAGTGTGTGCATGTGTGTGTATTTCATATATATATATATATATATATATATATATATATATATATATATACATATATATATACAATCACTCCACCACGGACAAGATTTCACTTGAAAACTGAACGAGACGAATTCATTATAGAAAAAAAAATATATATATATAGAAAGAGAGAGAGAAAGAGGGGTAAATGCACTCCTAACAAACAGTACAAGTACGTTTCATGGCTGGTGGCCATCTCTTTTTCAGTTGGGTTGAGAATCTTTGACAAGTATCCGTAGATATGAAAAAAAAGAATGATTTATTGATATTAAATTCTTTTGAATAACACAAGTTGTGATCTTGGACATTAAAATGCGATAAAGAAGCCCCATCGTTTTCTGATACACCAGTAATTGTTTATAAGTGACCAGGCCGTTTTTCTGCAAATTTCTCCTCGTATCGCAGTTGGTCCGCATCGGAATTGAATAGTGTTTCAGAAATAAAGGGAATCTTCAACGGAATTTGATCTTTGTCGAATGGAATCACAGCAGGAATAAGAAAAATGATACCCAACGTGTAATCGGTCAGCTATATTTCCATGAATCTGAAGCTGTGTGTGCCTATTACTGGTCCGTATGAGATTCCTGCTGAGATGAAATTTGCAATCACTTGCATTCCAACAGGAGTTCGCTTATTGTGAGCAGTCAAGACTGTCCAGTGGTCAGCAAGACCTGATTCGACCATTAATCGCCTGTAGATTTCCATTCTACTAACCGATCACTATCCAGCTGGTAGCGTTATTTATCGCAGCGGGACAGTTCTTCACTGAAAAGCGAGCGCTGTATTAATTTATGTACCTGGTTAAGGGATTTTCTTAAGGATAGAGTTGGCAGTGTGAAGGACACCGCAAGAAACAAAATTAAAGAAATATAACAATAAAGAAAGAATAGAAAAGTAGGAAGATATACGACAAATCAGAATGAAAGGGAAGTTAGTAAAGATATAAAGAGAAGCAGAAGAAAAAGGAGGATAAAAGATGAAGAAAGATGAAGAAAATTGAAAACGAAAGAGCACTGAAATGAGTGGTAAAGGAGAGAGAAAAAACTTAAGGCTAAGAGAAGCGTTTTTATATTGGATTTAATCTGAAGCAGAAGAATTCAGATTATATACAGTAGTTATTGTTCATGAACAGAACAGGCTCATCGCTGATCAACTTCACTGGTGTGACGGCATTAGTGCTTTTCAGTGTCACTAGAGTGCAATAGAAAAGGCAGTAAAAATTATTAACTATCAACGAAGCGTGCCACTTATAGTTGGTTTTGATATTGCTGGTTTTAGTGGTGATTTTAGATCTTATCAAAATTGTTTGATTTTATTTAACGTTTAGTCAAGCAATTTCATTATATATAGTCTCTCTCTCTCTATGTCTGTCTGTCTGCCTCTTTATATATATATATATATATATATATATATATATATATATATATATATCCTAGCGTGTTTGCACCTCATTATCTCTCTCTATTTATTTTAGATATTCCTCTGATATCAAAGTTTCTACATATCCATCTCAATTATTATTAGTATACGGACGGATCGCTCCATTTTTTCTGTCCTCTGTTTATCTATTTATCTATATCTGCATATCAAACATATAACACTAACATATAGAGAGAGAGAAAGAAGGAGAAAGCAAGAGCAAAGCACACAAGAGATACAATTTGATGAGTAGTAGTAGTAATAACAGTTGTAGTGTCATTGATGCTAATAGTAGTGAGAGCTCTTGGACCAATCCCAAATAGCCTGAAACAGATACTGGCACAGCTGAAGTTCCGTGCAGAAATTGAGACCGTCGAGAATACAGCACTATAAAGATCGGCTAAAGTACAGAGAAAAATCCAGGAAAACTGCGGAGGCTTACTGTTTCTTGGATTGGTGTGAAAACTAACATACTCTTAATAAGAATAATGAAGAAATTGCTCCATCGTTTTGGTGGTCTGATATACGTGGACTGCAGTGCTAGAATAAAAAGAAATCAAATATGTAGAAAAATCTAAAGAATCTCACTCGAAACTGGATTAACTAAGAACTATCAGGATTAGACACACACTTATATTTTTCCAGTTACCGAAATACCTTAACCTGTGTTTTTGATACTGGCCTTGTGGGTGGAGGGTTCTCCTAATGGCCCGAGAGACCAGTGTTCAATCTCTGGTCGAGTCAAACGAAAGACTTAAAATGGCACT
Organism: Sepioteuthis lessoniana; assembly: GCA_963585895.1. Classification (NCBI taxonomy): domain Eukaryota; kingdom Metazoa; phylum Mollusca; class Cephalopoda; order Myopsida; family Loliginidae; genus Sepioteuthis; species Sepioteuthis lessoniana. Next base: position 72,870,532 of record OY757911.1, on the reverse strand, counting down.
TGGTACCTCCTTGCTTAACACTCAGAAGTATAAGGAAACGTATTAAGGGTAAAGTGGACCAAACTAGGGAAATATAGCAGTTAGTGAAAAGGGAGCCTTCGAGTCGCCCACGACTGCAGTCACTAACTTTACTTTTTTATGATACTAAGAAAGGTTTTTGACTGAATATATATTCTAGTTTCGACTTATTTATTTCACTATAATGAAAAATTTAAACAATCTTTATCAATACATATTTACCAATAAATCCGATTTTTTTAAACAAGTTAATGAAAAACGCAGTGTGGCTAAGTATATATATATATATATATATATATATATGTGTGTGTGTGTGTATATATATATATATATATATACGTATGTATGTGTGTAGACTATTAGTATATTTGGCTGGTGTGAGTAGACAATTTCTATTTTCTTTACAAAGAACGAAATATGAAAGAGATAGAATCTTTTGTCAAGTATGTTAGCTTGCCACAGTTCAAATCTTAAATTATTGCAGTCGAGCTCTTTCCAAAGGAAGAGCAATATAAATGTTTTGTTGCCATTCCTTATAAAATTGCGATTTACGGAAGTATGTTTAAGTTATATTTCACGCTAATATTGTAAAGGGTTAGGTTTTCGTTGACAATTGTGGGCTAGGTGATGAAAGGTCTGACCTTGGGTATGTATATATGAACTTTATGTTGGTTTGACCATGAGAAGAAAGCATGGAAGGACGAAATTGGTGACGTTAAAGAAGACTAAGTAGGACTATAAGAGGCGAGATTGAAGAGCTTTTAAAGTGAGAGAGTGCGAGAGAGAGAGAGAGAGAGAGAGAGAGGTAGCAAATTCGTATCCTGCACCCGCCCATAGGTTAGAACTAAGACTACGTTGCAAAGCAGACTATTCGGGGTCGAGTTGAAAAAATGCGCAGTGATTTATATTTTTGCAGATACGTCTAGAATACTAAAATCAGAAAAAAAACAATTTTCTACTTTCAGAGTGTCGTTTTTTGTTGGTTATAATTATTTACTCCTTGAGAGTTGTTCACATCAGTTCTAGCTGAGGGTCTTTCCCTGGAGTTTGAATGACAGCAAGTCTCCTCAAGTCTCCAGGACTCGTCTCAGTATTCTGACCGTTCTCAATAATGTAATACTTTGGATGGTCTCCACTCGTGTTCTTATTTACAAGACCTCCAGTTACTTTAATAATCCTTTAGTGACTGTACCAAAACATCAATTACGATTGGTATAATTGTCACCATCATATTCCGTAGTTTTTTTCAATTCCCTAGCAAAGTCCAGGTACTTATCCTTGTACATATGCTCACAGTATTCTTGTATAATTGCAGTCATGATTTTTTGTGTTTTATTAGCGTCCATGTGGTGCATCCATATAGCAGTTTCGACACGATCGTTGCAGGGAAAAAAACTGTGTTTTTTTCGGTCAGGTATTACTTTCATATGGCCGAGAGCCTTTCGATAGCCATCTATGCCTTTGATACTCGCATGTTGATATCATTCTCAGTTGATGAAACGCTGAGTCTAAGGTAAGTGATATTGTTCCCTAATTTCAAAGGACCACCTTTTAGTGTGGAGATGTCGCCTCTTTGATTAAAGCACATGTATTCTGTCTTGTCTGCGTTGAGACCACCAGTAATCTCACCAACTGCTCGTTCCAGGCAATGTAGCAAGGATTGAGCTTGGGCGGGTGTATTTGCTATAAGCGCTATGTCATCGGCGTAGTCTAGAAGTCCTCTTGTGGGAGCGTGTCATGACCTTCGTCACAGCCTTTTCGTCTCCAAAATTGTCACATAACGACAGACTTTGAGCTTAGGGAATAACGAAAAATCAAAGGGAGCAAGGTCTGGACTATAGGGACGGTGAGGAACTGTCTTGATGCCCACCTAGGTCAAATAGTCTGTGACAAGGATAGATTTGTGGACTGGTGCATTGTCCTGGTGGAAATGCCACAGACCCAATTTGAAGAGTGCTGGCCTCCTCCGACGGAATCTCTTCCTGAACTCCCTTAAAACCCCAACACAGTAACCCCAACCCTAACCGTAATCCTTTGGCCAATCAACTCTGGTGTATTGACTTCCTTACTCCTCCCACACCTATCATCATCCCTCACAGACTCCCTGCCTTCCTTGAATCTCTTACGCCACTCAAAAACTGACGCTCGATTCATGCAAGGTCGTCAAAAAGGAGTCTGAAGCATTCCATACGTTGCTGTGGCATTTTTTCCAAGTTTAAAACACAATTTTATTGCATATCGTTCTTCTAAAGTGTCCTTACGTCCAGATTGCATTTTTGAAATTCACCAGCTGTGACAATCTGGCTTTAGTAGGGTGTATTCCAATTAATGCTGTGGTTGTTCATTTGCACCTGAAATCATAAAAATCGGTCAGTCAACTCAAAAGATGTATAGCAATAACATAGTGAATTTTCAAGAGTCTACGACAATTTCAAATGCCTGTACAAAAAAAGAAAATCTGGAAACTTATTGAATGCACCACCTATGTAGTGTTCGCCAATGATCCGTGGAACCCATGTTCAATGACGGATCACGTCATACCAAAGACTTTACAAATGGTACTTGATACCTCCTTATTTAACACTCAGCAATATAAGGTACATATCAAGGGTAAAGTGGAGCAAACCAGGGAAAGGGAACCTTCTGGTCGCTCTCGACTAATACTAACTTTATATATATATGGAGATGCTCGTGGTGTTATGATTACCGTCATAGAAAATGGACATGGTGACCCAAGTTCATATCCTTGACAAGGCAGTTTTCATTTTGAATAGCACTAATTTATTTAGAGAATGCATAAAAGCAAATATTCTTCATCTGTTTATTTGTAAATATTAATGAAGACAGATCTTTAACGTTGATATTACAATCGGTCGAGAAAAAGAAAAACTCTGAATTCAAACCTATTAAACTCTTCTTTAAAATTGACCTTGTGTTGCATCCTGATCATTTATTTGAGTAGGATATATATATATATATATATATATATATATGTGTGTGTGTGTGTGTGTGTGTGTGTGTGTGTGTGTGCATGTCAGTGTGTCTGTGCGTCTGTGTGTATATGAGAGAGAATTCATACTACAGGTAAAAGTTTTTGACCACTTTGCATGACTAAAAGTATCTCAAAATGAGATATTTTTTATTTTTTAATAAACTATTTTTTTTTTAATTCTGCACTGTACTTACTTTTATTTTGAGTAAAACAAGCATCTTATTTTCTTTCTTCATTAAAGCCATTCTTGCCTTAATTACAGCGTTACAAACTCTTAGCATTCTTTCCAACAGATTTTAAATAGTTGGTAGACATTCCCAAGTATTCCTCAAGCAGAGGAAAATCTCACTCTCATTCTTCACGTATTCTCTCCGAGCTTTCCGATACTAATCTAATAGAAGAAAGGTTAGGGTATTAAGCAGACCAAATTATAATATCCAAAACTGTTTTCTTTATTTTGACCTAATGTAATTTTTAAAAAAAATTAGAAGTATTTTGGAACGTAGACTTGCTGAAAGATTTATTTGAAATTATGCTTATACCAGTTGATGTAAAATGCCTTTGCAAATCATTATATATATATATATATATATATATATATATATATATATATATATATATATATTATTAATTTAAATCGCGAGTCTGAAATCTACTAAAGTTTCACCTTAACGAATCATCAGGAAGTCTCATACCGTCGGTATGAGACTTCCTGATGATCCCTTAAGTTGAAACTTTAGTAGGAGGTTTCCGACTCGCGATTTAAGTTGATTTTATAATTGGCTGCACTCGTGTTGAGCACTCTTGTAATTGTAGCATTGCATATCTCTTGATTGTTTTCAACTGGTGTGACGGGGTTGGCCTTTTCTTTCTTTTTGTCCTTTGATATTTTTTCTTTTTCCCCCGGGCGGTGATTCAAGATATTTTTATCTCTTGTTCCTGGCGTTTTTTTTGTTTTTTTTCTGGTAACCGTGAATGCTGATAGATATTAGATTAGTATATATATATATATATATATAATGAACATACATATACTCATATCTACGCAATATATATATATATATATATATATATATATATATATATATATATATATATTTGTAGATATGATTATATGTATGTTTATACTTATATGTTTATACATTTTTGTGTGTTTAAATGTTAATATATGTGTGTGTATATATATGTGTGTTTATATTGTCATCAAGCTTAGGTGATGACACGGAGCTCTCTGAGTCTCTCTCTCCATCCATCCGTATCATCGATTACTCCTTGCAGTTTCTCTGGACTGCATCCTATGTCTGCACAGATCTAATATAAGTCTTTGTTATTCGACTAATACTGGCTCGTCTATATTTGGAAGAACATAAGAGATCGTCGCTTTTGAGTTCATCCTTGCTTCTCCAGCAGAATCCAACATGTGATGTTCCTTTTATTTGGATAGTTTATGAGATAGAAGGCTGATTGGCATGCAGCTACTATTTGTAGGGTGCTGCTTCCAGGATTTGTTAGAGAAAACATACAACAATCTAGCTTTTTCTCCCTGTGTTTTGATATTTGTATCCATTCAGTAGTATGCACATGGCTCTAGCTCTGAAAATATATATATATGTATGATTTGGTTTACTTTCTTTGTTTGATAGCATATCAACCTTTTTAGTTTATTAAATGCCAAAACTATTTTTGTAGAATAATTAGAGTGGTATTATTAAACCAATAAATTTTTGGGATGGTGGGGTGGTAGGATAAGTGGTTTCATGCTTTTCTTAAGTCTGAAAATGAACTGAAATCACTGCTAAAGTTGGAACCTGCTTACTATTATGTCACTCTACTGCCTCTTAGCCACTACACTACTGGGAGTCTTTCTGCACACACACAGACGCACACACACACACACACACACACACACACACACACATATATATATATATATATATATATATTAGCGTAATGGTTAGAGTGCTCGCCAATGACCAGGGAGACCGGGATTCAATCCCAAGTCGAGTCATACTTAAGACTCAAAAACTGGTACTTGATACCTCATTGCTTAAGTCAGCATAATAAGATATGGATCTAGGGTAAGTGGAAGAATCCTGGGAAAGGAGTAGGGTCCCCTTCACCTCGTTGTAGTAGCTATTGGAAAAGGAACCTTCGGTTTACCCTCAACTTCGGTCGTCCAACTTACTTTTGTATATATGTGATAAAATACGTCAAAGAACTTATCCATCTTTCCACTTGTCAGATTCTCCACAATCTATCATTACAACATATATATATATATATATATATATATGCATGTATATGAAGAGTGAAAGACTAAAAAATACGATTATGCGTCCATTATATAAGAAAAATGTTAAATAAACTTATTTACTAAGTTCGATTTTTTCTGACCCAGAGTGGTTACAAGCTTGTTAATTGGTCAACAATCTAAAAAATAAACAGTCATTTCTGCTTAACTTCACTGATCTGAGATGGACTAGTTCTTTCTGAGTGACTGGCTCTTTGGTCCCATGAGCACGGTTTGTTCATAACTGAGGCGCAAGGCCAGAGATTATCTTTCACTAATGATAATGACAATCACTAACATGGTAACAATTATTACATCACACAGTACATTCTAAGCACAAAACTGTAGATTTTTCACAAGGCAAAATTCATGACGCCCTCAATGAAGACGGAACAAACAAACACACTTATATATATATATATATATATATATATATATATATATATATATATATATATATATATGAATCTATGTTTAAAATGTGATATATACGTACACACCAGAAGAATAGAAGGAAGATTGATGTGATTTTCTTTCTAATCGTGAGATAGATAGATAGATAGATTGATAGATAGATAGATACGGATATACTGACAGACGAGGTAAAAACGAAAGCTTGAAATAGATAGATAGATAGATAGATAGATAGATAGATTTTACCTGGAAAACCTGAGATAACGTGATAGTTTGAGTGAGTGAGTGAGTGAGTGAACAAAATAAACATTTATAGGGAGAAAGACAGCGTGAGATACAGAGAGAGATAGAAGGAGGGAGAGATAGAAGGTGGGATGAAAAGATATTTTTGTGTTGTTACTTGGCCTTTCTAGGCGCCTTTGTTATGTTGACTTTGAATATGAAATATGGCGAAACTGGCATATCATCACGTCCAACACTCATTGAAACGTATTCACTTGAAAGCCATCAGCTTACAATATGAAATATATGACCCCCGCTACCCTGAAACTCCAACCACATATAAACTTTACAACAACCAACAAACAATACTGATAATAAGTAATAAAAAATGTGGTATGTCGCCTATGACATACGTAGATTTTTAATATTCACGTCTACGTATATGCGTTTTATATAGGCGATTTTTTTTTATTACTTTACGTTACTATTTCTAATCAAAAAGTAGGTATAAATGTAAGTAAAATTGGTAGGTATGACGACAGATTTTTCATATTGTGCTATCTGATTCTGTGAGTGTAAAAAAAAAAAGTTTTGAATTATTGCTAACGAATCACAAAATGCCTTTCCACGTATGAAATAAACAAGCCTAAATTTTCAAAGATTAGGAAGAAGACGGATGGGAAATAAAGAACGAAAAAGAAAATCTGAATCCTTTCTACTCCCTTTCTCTGCCCAGCTGCACATTTTAATCTTCTCTATTTATTCTTATCTTTATTGTTCATCGTCATTTTTCATATTTCAAGAAGAAAAACATTCCATTTACACACACATACATACAAAAAAACACACACGCACACACGGGATAAGACTAACTTCGACAAGTAAGTTCATTTTGAAAGCGCACGTAAAAATATGATGTACTTTGATTTAAGAGTTTACAGACGTTCGCGACAAAATAGGGTGATGCATAAGATGATAGGGTTGAGGAGTTGTGGGTATACTGGGTTTATGTGATGAAAGCGATGACAAGTTTGATTTTATAATAGGGTGGGGCGAAGGACGAAGGAACGACGGAGATATGAAATCGAAACTTCGAATTGCGACTTTGGATATGCTAACGGCCGCATTATATAAATCAATGTATCGAAATTCAAATATGAAAAAAATAAATTCAAAACACAACTTCAGTAAATTTTTAAAATAAATATCAAGTAATGATTCTCACAACAACCACACTTTAAATCTGAAGAAAATATGGTTACAACGAACAGAATACAAGAAAATATATGATCAGTCGAATAAGAATGAGAAAAAAAATTGTCAACATTTCGAATAAGAGTGTATCAAAATTTAGAATACGTTATTTTTTTTTTTTTTTTTACAATAGAATGCAATAGAAATTTTAATAGGATCATTTGCCAGGAATCAAGAGCATATTAAAAATGGGCTGCTGTCAACAAAGAAGAAAGGTTATATAAAAAAACAGAAAGAATTGCAAGTGCATATCGTTAAAGACTTTGAGAATATACAGGCATTTTGGATGGAAGACGTATTTTCGTCAAGAAAAAAATATTAAATAAATAATTATCAAAAAGTATTAACAAGGAAAATACGAATTTTTATACAATAAAACAAAGTATTTACGACTGCCAACCCGAGTACAGTTGCTGTTACTACTACTACTACTACTAAATAATAATAATAATAATAATAATAATAATAATAATAATAAAGCAGTATATGCACAAACCAGAATCTGTCCTAGAAATAATAAGCATGAAATTTTCTGGTATTTGGAGACACAAATGCATGACTCCATCCCGGCTTGAAGGTCAGAGCTAGTGTTAATTAAGAAGAACAAAATGAACATGTCATTTGGGGGATGTCGTTGTTTCGCAGAGCGAAAATGGAGGCGAACAGATCGACAAATACTTGGATTTTACCAGAGAGCTGAAAATATGCGGAACGTAAATGGGATGTTGATACCAATAATAGTTGGCAAACTAGGAACAGTTCACAGTGATTTAAGAAACTGACGGAATTATAAATCAGAGGAAGAATAGAGACAATAACATTAATGAAATCAGCTAGAATATTGCGAAGATCCCTGGAGACCAGAATAGACTTGCTGTCTCCCAGACAAAAAACAAAAAACTGGTGTGCAAAATTTCAAAGGGAATAAAATTAGAAGAAAACAATTTTAAACTAATTTTACAAATAACAATCATAGAATCTTTAAAACGAAAATGCGAAGAAAAAAAATAACGATATGGATACTTCAAACGAGAAATTAAGGAAAGTAAACATGAGATAACCTAGACAAGGCTAAGAAGATTTGGTGTGGATTTATGGCATACTAACCATTTTAGGTTATTTAATGCTAAATCCATTTTTATACCTATAAAAATTTCTATTTCAAAGAATTCAGCTTATCTTAATTACACAGTTTAAATATTAAAAAAAAACATTTCTATCTCAAGTTATTCAGTTTAGTCAACAAAGTTAAATGGTTCCAAGTATTGCTATGTATCACTAACAATTAAATTAAACTTGTCATTTATTTACACACGGTTAAATGTAAAAACAGTTCTATTTCAAACAATTGAGTTTAGCATAAGCAAACAATTTAGTTCTATTTGACCCATGGATAGGATCCTATCAGGTACTTCAATTCTAGGCTAGAGTGGACCTGGGAGAGACGGCAATAAATTGGTACAACACATTCCCCAATTCTCAAGCATTACTGGAGCCTCACCATCAAATTGTTAAGTATCATATCTAGGACGCTCGTTGGGGCAGTTTTACTCCACCGCAGAGATGCAGTCGGTGTATTATGCAAACCCTGTCGACTGGGTCAGGACTTAGAAGATTGGTTTGGTTTCTTTGATGAATGACATATCAACCTTCGTGGGTTATTTAATGCCAAATCTATCCTTCGAGAAGAACAGTAGTGATGCTATTTAATCCATAGCTGGGAGGATGAGGGAGTTCATACCTTTCCCTAGGGTATTTGTCCGAAAGTGAACGTAATAGTGCGCCTGGAGTACAGCCCTTAAACCATTACACCACGAGGACACCCCTGGACATAGAAGAGAAACCCCGAAGAGAGAAACTGAATTTTTTAATTGTAGGGAATGAAAATACTTATACTAAGGACTAATTAAGTCAACACAAAAACTTATAAATCACAGAATTGCAAGATTAGGCTTTGTGCAGAAATGTGTAACAAACTGGTGCAAAGGGAATAGAAGACTAGGCACGACTAGGTACGAAAGTGGATCAAGTGGAAATACTAAGAGACTGAAATCTGACCACGCTGACAGATGACATGTACACAACCCAGAATCTATCCAAGAAATGCATTAGATTCTCTGGGTCTTTGAGTAACGAGCGATCTATGTTTAGATTAACGAGAAAAAATCTTCTCTACGAATGGATTTTTACAGAGTAAAAAGTAAAAGAGCAAAAACCTTGATAGATACATAGACCTTGCCAGAGAACTGAAAAAACTTTGGAACATGAAAGTGACCGATATTAATTGTAGTTAGAGCTCTAAGAACATTCCCCAATAATCTGGAAAAGAGACAGGGTGAACTGGAGGTATCGAGAATATCCAGACCACAGTACTGTTAAATGAGAGGTTTGGTTTCGCGTATTTTTATTTATTTAACGGTTTATTAACCCTTTGTAAGTTATTCAATGCTGGTATTTGATTCATTTGTAAAATTTTTATTATGATCAGAATTATTTATATTTTCAACGATCAGTTGCAATCATTTTTTTTAAAAACCACCTTTTGTTTTTCTCTATAACAGTTATTATGTTTGAATAGAGTTATATAGTGTCACGTATTTCTACCAAATATTCATACAGTTATATGGTTTCAAGTAACAATTCCTATTCAACAGTTATATGGTTTAAAGTATTCCCATAATATATTTTCATACTGGCCGATTTAATCCGTAGATGGGACAACGTAAAATGTATACTACACACTTCCCGGAAATGCTGAACAGGAACCTCACCACCGTATATAAATTAGTATATCACGCAGGACATCCCTTTTTGTGAGTGGTTGAGTTACTCCTCTGAAGAGTATAAAAGTGGTGTATGATCGACACCCAATGAGTACACGAACTGACGCAAATCGGTAGGAAATGTGATCCATTGAAACTTTTGCTAACAAATAAATTTTTGACCGTGTAAACAAATCGTATATGTACAAATGATAATCTGTCAAGGAAAATGTAATAATTTTAAAAACAAATCATTCACTACTGTTCTAAAGACGAAAAGAAAAGAACATTTTCAGTTGGTAGAAAACTGAAATTATAATAAACCGAGAAATTCGATAAATACCAAGACTTTGCCAGATATCTGGAAAAATAAGCAGTGGAATACGAAGATGTTAGTGATACATATCATTGTCGAAGCCCTCGGAACAATCTCAAAGAACCTGGAAAATTCTAAAGAACCCGCAAAACACTGAGATAACTGGACATTTTCAGGAGGATTTAAACAGTCTAGATAACAGCACTGTTGAGATTCGCTCAAATGATTTTGACAGTCATGGATATCAGAAAGGACACGCCTTTATTCGGACTTCAGTGTAAAAACTCACATAGAGCATTATAATCTTACTGTAATTTATTGAATGTCCAAGGAACGTCCCGTGGCATAGTGGCTAATGTATTGGACTTTGACATTATTGTTAGCGAGTTCGAACCATAGTCTCATAATTACGTTTACTTTCGGATTAATTCGTATGGGGATTTATGAACCCCCGTCTATGGGTTAGATTGTGCCATAACCATTCTTCTACGAGGATAGCTTTGTCATTAAATAACCCATGAAGGTTGATATACTACCAGACCAAAAGTCTGTTTTGCTCCGATTTTAACAAGCATTTCAGGAATTGTTAAGATCCTCACAGGGAAAATATTTAACAATATTCAGATATGTGTCTCAGATTGCAGCTTTGGTTGGATCTGCCTCTTACCCTTTCTTTGTATAACGCTATCTCCCATCGCAATCAAACATCTCTTCTATGTGAAAAACCGATTCCTTTGGCATTCAACAAATAATTTCTAGTTGGAGTCTGTCTTGAAATGATTCAAACAAAAAAAGACGAATATTTTTCCAGCCCAGAAAGACAAATTATGTTCCAACCCCTAAAGATAAATCCCCTTCCAAACCAAAAAGTGACTTTTCATATTGCTAGTTCTGTGTAGTTACAAGTAGATGGGAAAATTCCGAAAAGCTACAAATATACACCAAAGGTCAAGCCAGGAGAACGTCTATTTATTTAATGTTGCTTATCCAGAATTTCCTACCTGATGAAAAATTGGTGATGAAATTTTGAAAGTATCTTTGTAGTTGTGTTAATTGTATTACAGTTAACTTGCATCCCCACATTCTGGGTTGATATTCTTATCATTGTTACTAATATTTTTAAGAAACTTTTTCTCCATATTATAATTGTTTCTTTTTAGATCAAGCATTTTTATCGTGATTTTATTGCTAGTTTGAAACCATCAAATTAATGCCTTTGTTTATTTCAACACGCAGGGTAATTTTTCATTATTACTTTTATTTTATTAATACGAGGTGCCGTCGATAAGTTTCCAGAATTTTTTTTTTTACAGGCATTTAAAATTATCGTAGACTCTTGAACATTCAGTAAGTTATTACTATACATCTTATTAGGTGACTGACCAATTTTTATGATTTCAGCTTCAAATGAACAGCTACAGCAGCAATTGGCATACACCCTACTAAAGCCTGATTGTCACAGCTGGTGAATTTCTGTACGTGAGGACAGTTTAGAAGAACGATATGCAATAAAATTATGTTTTAAACTTGGAAAAAATGTCACAGAAACGTATGGAATGCTTCAGACTACTTCTCGACCATCTTTCATGAATCGAGCATCAGTTTTTGAGAGGCATAAGAGATTCAAGGAAGGAAGGGAGTCTGTGAAGGATGTTGAGAGGTTTGGGATGAGTAAGGAAGTCAGAATTCCATAGATAAGGACCGTTGTGTGTCTATAGAGACATTAAGTGCACAGTTTGATGTCAGTGTGAGAACTGTACACACAATTATTCGCGAGGAACTGAAGATGCAGGAGATTTTTGCGAAGTTTGTCCCAAGGGTGCCCAGAGAAAATCAGAAAGAAAGATGTTGTCATGACAGCAGGGAGATGGTCGAGCTGATCAATTCAGATCCCACAGTTCTTGATGCTCTGGTGACCTGCGATGAAAGCTGTATCTGCTGCTATGACCCAGAGACCAAGAGACAGATTTCCCAGTGGAAGCATGCTGGCTCTCCCAGAACCAAGATGGCCAGACAAAGCAAATCCACCCACAAACTTTTGATGATCCTATTTTTTGACTACACTGGCATGATCTATATGCACTGGGTTCCCACTGGACAGACAGTCAACAAGGAATACTATGTTGAGGTTTTAAAGGAGTTCAGGAAGAGATTCCGTCGGAAGAGGCCAGCTCTCTTCAAATTGGGTCAGTGGCATTTCCACCATGACAATGCACCAGTCCACAACTCCATCCTTGTCACAGACTATTTGACCAAGATGGACATCAAGACAGTTCCTCAGCCTCCCTATAGTTCAGATCTTGTTCTCTGTGACCTTTGGTTATTCCCTAAGCTCAGTGGCTTTCGTTATTAGACAATTGAGGAGATGAAAGAGGCTGCGACGAAAGTCATTGACAGGCTCGCACAAGATTACTTTCATGGGGCCTTCCAGAAGTTGTTGGAATGTTACAAGTGCATTGCAGCCGGAGGAGATTACTTCGAAGGGGACTAGAGTTTCATGTGTGTACTATCAATAAAAGTGACCATACGAGAAATGTCTGGAAACTTATTGAAGGCACCTCGTAATTTGATCTCATCTTATTTTTATTGATTTTATACTGAACAGTCTGAATTCATGCACAATTCAAAATTAGTTTCATTTTATTACTCGTAACATTCCCTCTTACTCTTGTTGCTATTATCTTAACATTGTGGGTTGATAAATTCTTCTTTATTACTATTATGTTACAAATAGTTTAGCTCCATCTTATAAAAAGTCGGCTTTATCCAAATCTTCTCGCTAAAACTACAAAGAAACATTAATTTCGACAAATTACTCTAGTAGTACAATCGACATTGGCCCAATAAGTAGAGTGTACCCTAATGGTCCGGGAAACTGGGGTTCAATCCCGGTTTGGGTCATATCAAAAGCTAAAAAGAAATGGTATTTGATGCCACCTTGCTTAACACTCAGCATTATAAGGTGAGGATCAATGGTAATGTGGAGCAATCCAGTGAAAAGAGTAGCGTTCTCACCTACACCTTAGTGTAGTAGCTATTGAAAAGAAAGCCTTCGGTCCCCCTCGACTAAGGTCGCCAACTTTTCTTTACAATACATATACAACTTCCCACTTTCTCAGATGTAACAGGGAGTCATTTTATTGCAGGTTCCAGCCTGAATCGTGATTCGTGCATAAGCGTCGCAAAAATGCTCGAACCATTCGGAAGTACTCCAGGAGTATTATCAGTAGACATTCATGGCTAGAGTTCAAACTGTACCTTGTCAGAGGCTGTGTGTGTTTTTTTAGGTAATTGGTAAATTATTTTTGCTCCGTACTTCACCGAAGAACTATGAGATGAAGACAACACTTAGGACCGACAAAAAGATAGGATAAGGCTTAAGGGTATAAAGAAGAGATGACATGGTAAAAAAAAAAGACAGGTAGAAGAAAGAATTTCAAAAATGATAACTAATATCGATTGTCTATTAAATAAATGTATTCAAAAATGTATTAAAACACTTTTTCAGATATTGCTATCTGTGATACACTGATTTTTATAGACTAACGGGTTGAATTTAATTGCTTGTCGTAAGGTAATTTTATGTCTAGATTTTAAGGGATAACATTTCTTGAACGTTTACTTGCATTTTTGTGTAGTAATTTCTTAAGATTTGTGTGTGTGTATGTGTGAGAGAGAGAGAGAGAGAGAGAGAGAGAGAGAGAGAATGAGAGAGAGAGAGAGAGAGAGAGAGCGGGTCTCCTGAATCTCTGCAGAGGAGTAGCACACCTCCTAATGACTGTCGTGGATATGACACTAGACCATCTGAAGTTGAAGTCCAGTCTTGGATCTTTGGGAAATGCAGAGTACCCCTTCAATGCCATTATTCCCAGGTCCCCTAAAACCCAGAGTAGTAGTACCAATTAAGTTTCCATCTATACGTCAAATAGAACTATTCAATCATGTACAATACTTGACAGCATTTAACTTTGTGCAAACAAATGATTCATATAAGATTGAATAAGTATTTTATAGCAATGCTTGAAACAATTTAACTGTTGGCAAACAAATCAATGATGTTGACTAGAATTAATAGTGTTACATAGTAATCCTCGAGACCGTTGAGTGTCCTAGGTATGACATTAAACTCCATCTCATGGTGATGCTTCAAGTTTGGGGAATGTAGAGTACCAATTTATTTTTTCACAGACTGTTCAGTTGACTGTCTGACATCCGTGCCGGACGGTTAATACTCCATGACAGACTTGGGACTGAAAGGCCACCAACTTCGGTTGGGCAACCTTCGGGTGGTCGAGCTGCAACATTAACACCTTCGTCCCCCATGTATAGCACTGGACCTTGCTGTCCAGTATAAGCTATAATCAAGCATACGTGCCTGGACCCAGATTTGGGTCTAAGACCAGCTAAGCTCATCAGGCCCACTAAGCGCAATGTGGGCCGATGACCAGGATAGACAAGCAGGGTTCGAGTATCAGCTCGTTCCCGGCCTTCCCTTCCACTAAACCCACTATAATCGACCTTCGGATCGATTATAGTGGGGTTTTACGGGAGGGGAAGGTCAGTGGGAAGCAGAGACAAATATCATTACCTATTTATTACCATTACTCTCTAGTCCACTCTGACGCTAAGTGACTGTTACCTGTTTGGGTCCCATCTATAAGTAAAAAAGACGTTTTTAGTTTAAAGGTATTATCATTATTATAGCTTTGAAATCATACCGCTCAGTGCAATTTATTCGTATTAAATACTTGATAAATTCATTAACTATTGTTAAATAGCGAGCCTTGAAACCATTTAACAGTGAGCAAACAAATTATTAATATTAAATAGAATGATTAGCGTTGGATAACAATACCTGGAATCATTTAACTTAGTATAAATGATTTCTGATTCATTTAAAAATAATGTTATCTATAAACTATTCACTTAGAACGTATATATATATATATATATATATATATATATATATAACAGAATTTGGCAACAAGTAACCCAAAAGAGTTGATACGTCATAAAACACAAACAATCTAAACCAAACTGTATACGGTCTTATCAACTTCGAATACTTTTTTAACGGATCAGTTTAACACATACATGAAACCCTAATGTACAGGTTAAACTGATCCGTTTAAAATAATTATTACCCTAACTGGTCGGAGTGAACCTGAGAGTAATGACAATTTAGATGTATTCTACACTGCCTGGAAATGGAGCCTCATCATCAGATGCTGTTTACTGCTGTGTTCCGGACACCCTTTCTTTAATGAGGTGTTATTACCCACTCACAGGGGATATAGACAACGTATTCTAAGCTCCAACGAGAAGGCAGACAGTTATTTAGAGAAATAGTTGAACTTTATTTCTGAAACTTATAGTTGATGCATCGTTGAAAATTCGTATGTTTTATAAAACTAAGAATTATATGAACGTAATGTTGGACAGCTTAGTCAGCTGTGGCTGTAGAATACACCGACTGCATCTCTGCTGAGGAGTAAGACTTTCCAATGTGTAGACCAGTCAGTAGGGGCAGTAGAATACACCGACTGCATCTCTGCTGAGGAGTAAGACTTTCCAATGTGTAGACCAGTCAGTAGGGGCAGTAGAATACACCGACTGCATCTCTGCTGAGGAGTAAGACTTTCCAATGTGTAGACCAGTCAGCTGTGGCTGTAGAATACACCGACTGCATCTCTGCTGAGGAGTAAGACTTTCCAATGTGTAGGCCAGTCAGTAGGGGCAGTAGAATACACCAACTGCATCTCTGCTGGGGAGTAAGACACCCCCAACAAGTGTCCTGAATATGATTAAAACATCTGACAGTAAGTCCCAGTCATGGAGCTTTAAGAAGTGCTGAGTATCCCTTCACCTGACCAGGAATGTTAGCACCTTATAGGTTCCTATCGATAGGTCAGATAGAACAGTTTCAAATTTAAACTTAGTTCAAAGGAATGACTTATGCTAAATTGAATTATTTGACTTTCGTTTAATTGAATGGTTAGTGATACAAAGCAATACTAGAAACCATATAACTTTGATTTGTGCAAAAATTGAATTGTTTGAAATAGAACTGTGTTTAAACAAATGACTGATGTTTAATTGAATTGCTAGTGATACAGAGCAATGCCTGGAACAATTTAACCGTATGCTAACAAATGAGTAATGTTCAATAGAATTATTAAGGTTGATTAGCAATACGTAAAAACATAAACTGTATGCCTTGACTGAATTGTTAGTGTCACATAGCAATGCTTAGAACCATTAAGCTGTGTGTAAATAAAACTATTTAATGTTAAATAGAAATATCTGAAACTGTTTAAATGAGTTCATGCAAATGCTTCATACTAAATAGAACAATCTATTTTAAAATTAGAAAATTTAACTGTGCGTAAACAAGAGTAACACTTGTGTACAAACAAATTAGCTGTGACTCATTTAATGTTAAGTTTACCGAAAAACTATTGATTAAAAAATCATAGGGATAACCATTTAACTGTTAGCAAAGAAATGAACTCTGGCTCGATTAAAAATGTTATTTAAAGACTAAGCGTTTACAAATTAGATATATCATATATATAAAGAGAAGTTGGCTTTAAATAACCCATAGTGGTTGATATGCAATAAAACAAAACCAAACTAAACCAAAGAGTAATGTTGGACTGAATATTTCATTGCTGAGATCAAGTCTGCTTTCTTCGAAAATCAGTTATTTGTATATTGTGAAATCTGTCTTGAATCAAAGCCCGTTAACTTGGATTTAACACGGCAAAAACCGCAGACATCATGCTAACCAAGTTAATGATAGATAACTATGAACTATATATATATATTGTCATCCACAGACAGACTGTTTCGTTCTATCAGAACTCTTCAGTGTGGCAAGACACGCAGGACGCTCGAAGCCGGGATCGAAACCTGTCCAACTTTACGTTAGACTAAGCTTCGGACCTGTCGGCCACCAAGCGGACTACGTTTGGCTAAGGGAATTTTAAGGTATTTTATTTTTAGCAACAGCAGCAGCAGCCTTTGTTTACATTTTTTATACCCTATCGGCTACCAGAGTGCTCAATTCTTACGAAGAGCTTTGCATTACGCTAGGGGCGGCCGACAATTCCTTCGCCAGAGTGCTCAACTCCCATGGGGGAGCGTATATATTGTCATCCACAGACAGACTGTTTCGTTCTATCAGAACTCTTCAGTGTGGCTAGACACGCAGGACACTCGAAGCCGGGATCGAACATGAAGCAATGATGGGCGGACTACAGTGCCCGATTTTGCACTGGAAGTGTTCACGTATGTTACCAATTAATTTTGTAAATTAAGCGTAGAATTCAAAATATATGAATTCAAAAGTTAACTGGTAATTCGTTAGAAGAGCAATGGAAAAAGGACAGTGATATGATAGACAAGTCTTGATCCCTGACGGATTTTTAAGCAGTTCTCTGATTAGTTGGTCCACTGCGGTGAACTGATCAGTTAGATTGAGTTAATGAAAGAGTAGTCTCGAGCGCCATAATGAACAGACACCTAATATGGCTATCCTTTCAGCTCAGTGGTTGACGTTTGAATTTGGGTGAATAAAGACGTCGAAAATCAAACAAATTCTTTGTGTCCCCTTATAAGAAATGAAATGAACACGAAGACCAAGACCAATCCAAGATCTTTCGAAGAAGTCCCAGATAGAATACTTGAGGATCCAGCCCGATAGATAAGTTTAAGAAAATGAATAAGGTGTATACAACAGAAGCTAAAAGTTTGTTTTTTTTCGACAACAAACCCATTAATGCAGTGAATTAAGTTCTAGTGCTACAGTATTTGGCCAGCATATAAAGTATGGAATCAACACATTTAAAAGATTTCCTCTTAGTTTTTCTTTTTTTTTTTTATTTGGCAATAAATAAACTTATGACAGACAAGAATCAAAGCTTTTTTCTTTAATATCTGTACATCCTGGCTTCATAAAATATTGATTTTATAATTTTTCCCTAGAAGAGTAATCTAAAATTACATAGATACGACGACGAATTAAAAATTCAACCATTTATACGCACATAGTAAAGTATTTTATTAATATAAATAGGAACTCTATTTATTGATTATATTAATGCAAGAAAAATCAGATAGATGGAGAGATAAGGGATGGAAATAAGTCTAAATCGAATCAATATTTGAACATATTACATATTATATATATATATATATATATATATATATATATATATATATATATATATGATAATGATAATAATGAACTAAGTTCTATTGCTGCATGGTTTGATAATAAAGGATAATTAATTCGATATTTATATAGTAGAATATACTAATAAAATCTAATATAAGTCTGATATTTTTCATTTAAAGAAACAGTAAAATTTATGTACTTTTCATAAGCAATAATGTATATGTAACAACAAATGGCGAAACACCCTCCCCACCACCACATGCAAACTCAAACACACACACACACACACACACACACACTCACACACACACACACACACACACACACACACACGGAGTTATTTAATATTTATCTAAAAAGAAAAAATACACCATTATACACTTATATGCCATCATACGCCTACATTATTTCATGCCGTTTGTTGATATTTGAAATAAAAATGGCCCTGTCGGCTAGGGCTGTAGAATACCCCGACTTCCTCTCTGCAGAGGGGTACCCCCACCCCACCAACAAGTATTCTGTTTATGACACTAAACAATCTAATGGTGATGCTCCCATAATGCTGGAACTTTGGGAAATGCGGAATACACATTTATTGCCATCGGTCCTAGGTCCACTCATGCCCGGAGTGGTAACACCTGATAGGGTCCTATCTATGGGTCAAATAGAACTATTTTCACATTTAAATCCCATAAAACCAAATCAAAGTTAATCTCATATATTTGATATATATGCATAAAGAGGGTTTGGCATTATATGACTTACATTGGCTGATATGACATGAAACCAAGCAAACATAATCTTATATACTTAATATATATGTATAAAAAGGATTTTATATTAGATTACCGTCAGTGGTTGATATGCCATAAAACCAAACCAAACCTAATCTTTTATATTTAATATATATGTATTAAAAGGATTTGGCATTAAATGACTCACAATGGATTATATGCCATAAAACCCAACCAAAGAAACCAAAGAAAGAAACATGGATGTCTACAGCATAATCTATCCAATGCCACAATGTATAACTACAGATAATTCATTGGGTTATAATGACTATTAGGTTCACTTTAGGAGTAATACCATAAGGAAAGACCTGAGCCTTCTAATTCCCCCCAGCTATTAATTAAAGAGACCATAACCATGAAAATTTATATGCTATTAAAGAAATAAAACCAACTAACTAAGGTTATTGATACACACCGCGGAGCAGAAAACATTCTCTCTTAAAAAATATGTTCGCATAGACCTACTTGACAAAAGTAAATTTACATACAAGCGGATATTATCATTCGTATAGGAAACTGTGATGAAAAACAACTAAAATATATGTAACTCAGAGGTACTCCCAACAAACACATAAATATGTGTTCATATGTTTTATCTGAACGCGAACATACACACATACACATACACATCTTTATCTCTCTCTCTCTCTCTCAATATATATATATATATATATATATATATATATATATATATATATATATATATGTTCATGTCGTGCCGCTAGCACGAATATCCCTGACCCTCTCTCGCCACTTCTCCCTATCGTTTATCGCCTTTGGCAGGTATTCAAAGCTACATCCCGTATCCTCACATAGCTGCTGTATGTATTTTCGAGCAGGTCGTCCTGCTTTTGCTCCGCCATATGTGGGGGTCCATAGGAGTACATCACTTATGAGCTCGTCCCTGCTTCTCCAGTAGTGTCCTGCATGTCTGGTTCGTCTAACTTGGATAGTTTTCGTGATGGGAGGCAGGTGGTCGTATAGCTGGTGCCTTATAATAATAATGATAATAATAATAATAATAATATATATATATATATATATATATATATATATATATATATATATATATATATATTATTATTATTATTATTATATATATATATGTATGTATGTATGTATCTGTATTCCGAAACGCCAAAAGTATTCCGTACAAAAATTATATCTTCATATATTGAGTTTAATATATTAATTATTACAGGGTGTGTCCTCGTGGTGTAATGGTAAAAGCGATAGACTACGGAATCGTAATAAGTGAGTTCGTACTCTAGTCGCTCTATTACGTTCACTTTCCGTGAAATACTCTTGGGATAGGTATGAACCCCGATATCCTCCAAGCTATGGATTAAATTGTAGCACTACTGTTCTTCAAGGAGAATAGCTTTGGCATTAAATAACCTACAAAGTTTGATATGCCATTAAACGAAGCCTTAATTATTAGATATTTTGAGATAAAGCTATTTGGAAGAATTTGATGAATCTATACCTATTGCAATGAATACTAGAATCATGAGGTGGAGTGGGGTTCTCGTCGTGTAATAATTAACGTGCTGGAGTGCGGAATTATGGTATGCGAGTTCGAACTCCAGTCATACTATTACGTTAACTTTTGGACAAATACCCTTGGGAATAGAATGAACCCCTTTTTCTTCACAGCTATGGTTTAAATAGTACTAATATTGTTTCTCTTTTACGTTCACTTTCGGACGAATACCTTTAGGAATGTTACGAACTACCCGATTCCCTTAGCTTTTGGTTAAATAGAACCACTAATTTCTTTCTGTAACGATGTATTAGGTATTAAATAACGCCAAAAGAATAATATGCATTAGGAATCAAGTAAACCGAACTAAATCCCATTATGAACAAATTCATTTAACACAAAGAAATTATACAATATCATAAAGCTTTTAAGTTTTGTTTTTAATAAATATAAGCAGAGAAACTCGGGAAAATTTGGGTTGACTCTTAAGATGTGATGTGATGCTTTAAATCTAAACTTTAATTCCTTTAATTTATTTTTAATTCGAACTTAAGATCGTAAAAGTGCTATTTGCTTACCCCAGCATATCTTCAAAGATAAGCCGAAGACA
>OY757911.1:72831698-72839198 GCA_963585895.1 Sepioteuthis lessoniana | reverse complement strand
CATGCTGTTAATTTGCAACCAATTTTAACGACGAGGACGGCCTTTAATTCTATACATAAGGACAAGTTGCCTATCTTTTAACAAAGTATGTTAATATATAAGTTTGAATGTCAATGTAGTTCGACATATATAGGCAGGACTTGTCAAGGCCTCGAAGTGAGAATTAAACAACATGTACCCAGAGTTATTATAAAAAAATGCCGACAAACATCCAGGCATTCTCAGGCAATAGATTCGGCTATTGGTGAGCATTTGCTTACCATAAATAATTGCAGGACTAATTTTGAAGATGACTGCTTTTCTGTTCTGCATAGAGCTAGAGACAAAATTCATCTTAATGTCTTAGAGGCGATTTATATCGCTATAAATCGCCCCCACTCTATGCAGACAGTTAAACAGTCACATTTTAAATTTATTTGGGGAAGTTTTTTTCTCCACTTTGTCCCTTCAATCCAATTAATTACTTTACACCTCGTTTTTAACTATTATTTCTGGTGACAAAGCCTGACAAATGCCGGACGAAAGTTCCCCCGCTGTTTTATTTTTTTAAAATTATCTTCCCCATAACAATGATTTCGCTATTTATTTGTTTATACAAATTTTCGTGTACCAAGAATATAATAACATATATATATACACGTATATATATATATATATATATATATATATATAATATATATACATGTATATAAATGTTATAATAGATTTGATATATATATATATATATATATATATATATATATATATATATATGTATGTATTTATATATATTATTTTCGGTGACTTAATACGCACATTCACACGCACACACACAAGCACAGACATAAACACGCACACACAAACACACACACACACACGTGTGTGTGTGTGTGTAAACACGAAAACAAAAATCTACCATTGTCAGAACCTCAAGAGAGAAAGCAAAAATGAATGTAAATTGTTTTACTTTTTATCAAAATCATTTTAAACAATAATTCTCGTCTTTTGTATATATATATATATATGTATAAACCTTAATGGATATATATATATATATATACATATGTATCCGTTAAGGTATAGAATGTAAACAAACGAACATGTGATTGTAATTCAATAGATTTAGTGAACATTGCAATAAAACGATCTAAATTTTTACACAATATATTTTTTCCTTTATTTTTAGTTTCAGTTTTTCAAAATATGTTTCTTCCATCCTAAAATAATTCTATATCTGTTCCTTTAGCATCGATATCTTTGGAATGAATTTCAAGTAGTTTACTCATGGTGCTCTTTACTTCGTCATTGCTTGAAAACTTTTTCACACGAAGAAATTTTTTGAGAAGAACAATCAAGCGGAAATCAGTGGGGTATGTCTGGATGTTTAAGTAGATGAAGCCGCTGTTCCAAATGAAATTGAATTACGGTTTCACTGATCTTCCTGCAGTATGATGCTGGTGCTTTGGCATCAAAATTTTGGGAACTCACTATAAGCTCTCGTAAGAAAAGCAAAGTCATTAAACAAAATGTTGTGTGCTGCACCCACTGAAATTCACTGTGGTTCCGAAATATGCTCTTTTCTTAGTCATTTGCCAGTCAACATGAGTGCGTTAAGTGAATCCACTAGTTCAGAGGTGTTCATTGTAAAACTGCCTGGTTTGATTTCAAACATAATAATATTTCAGTCTTCTTTAAACAATTCAGCCGATTTGTAAATATTTTTTCGGAATAAATATGCTTTTCCCTATACGAATATTTTCCTGTAAATTCTGTATAGCTTGCATTTTATCGGCCACAAAAATCTGCTGTCAGAACTCTGTTCACACCTTACTGCGCTCTGATTGATTTCACCCATGTTGAATAATGACATAACATATATTTCTGCCATATTTAAATCTTCTTTTATAGAAACCACTCGAAACAATTCAGAGATTACATTTATGAAAACTGTTTTACTTCTTTTAAAAATTCACTTTACTTATCAAATGACCCTCACATATATATATATATATATATATATATATATATATATATATATATATATATATATATATATATATATTTCTGGTGGTGGGAAAAAAACCCGATTGTATATTTTTTAAATTCTACGAACTTGTATCTGTGAAAAGAATTCAGTAAAAAAGAAAAGATAAAAAATACACGTGCGATCCTAACAAGTCAATGCGATCTTGACGAGTCGTTTAGGTGAAACCAAGGTAGACTTGCTCTTGGGGATGTAGGCATCATTTTAATATATATATATATATATATATATATATATATATATAAAATACGTTAGTATATATATATATATATATATATATATATATATATATATATATATATATATAAATATATATATATATACAGGCGTCGCAGTCTATATTCCATGGATTAAATATATATATCTAATATATATTTTTTCATTATTACTATATAATAGCTCTATCCTAGATATTGAACACTCTCCAGATTGTATTGCACTTGTTTTGACACATGCCCACAAAGTGATTAAGTGACTACGAGCACTGTTATGATATATATATATATATATATATATATATGATATATATATATATATATATATATATATACTAATGAATTTTTTCATTATTTTGAATAAAATCTAACGATTTATTGTTTCTTCTTGAGTTTATCGATTACTTTAGGAATTCGACTTTTTAATCTAAATGTTCAATTCTATTATTTCATTATTTTTTTAAAGAAAACTTTAATCTGTATCCTTAGTGTTAAAAAATATCATATGACATAATTCACCTTTCATCCAAAATGTATTAACCTGCATAGTAAACAACTTGCAACAATCTAATCAATTCATATAATACAAGAGCTAACATGCAACATAGACGATAAAAAAAAACAATCTCACTTATTTTTTCTTGCACTGAAAAGTATAAACATTATATAATAATAATAATGATAATATTAATGATAATAATAATGAAAATAATAATCATGGAATGCAGTGTCCAATAAACATAAGAAAAACCTGCAGTCAGACTAAAGGCATTCATAGAGTCACAGCTAACACTGAGGTGAATCTGAATGATACACCATATTATAATGAAACCTTTCGTTCTGAATTCGTAGTTAGATATGGAACTAATGTATCTTCATGGAAAATGAAAAATGTACAATTCATCCTAAAATATTTAGATATCAAGAATTGATAAAAATGGCCGATTATCTCATAAAATTTTTTCAAATATTATAACTGTGAAAAGAAATGCTACGCTGATTCTATTTATATAGAGATGACTAGCTTTACATGATTTGTTTCCCATATAATCATAAAGTTTTACAGAGAAAAACGGATTTAAAATTCCTAAATAAACAAACAATTATATTAAACTGGCTAAATGTAGACGAAACCATTAACTTTATTGATTAAGATTACTAGACAATTGAACTAACTCAAAGTATAAAAAATTAAGTGTTATATAACAAAAATATTTTTGATCATTAATATCTTATTACGTATAACTCCTGAGGATGTCATCTAAAAATGTATTGTAATTCAAAATAAAATCACCGTATGATAAAAAAAAATCAAATTAATACTAATTAGATATATTAGAATATAGAAATAACGACGAAATAAACTCAGCAAAAATTGAAAACAAACATAATTCTAATTAAAATATTAACAATTACGTGACGAAAGCACCAACTAAAAATGTAAATAATAATAATAATAATAATAATAATAATGATGAGAGTGAAAAACTGCATCTCATAATTTTCGTTAAAGAAACGCTGAAATAATCTACAAATGATCAAGGTACAAGAACATTTCCTTAATTTAATTTATAATAACCAAAATATATTAAACATTCTTAAATAATAAGACCGATATTAATATTGAATACTTTAATTAAAGAAATAAGAAATAATATGCCTGGAATAAGTGTATATAAAACTTTTGTGGTAAAAGTGACGTGTCAATGAACATTTACCGACGTATCCCAAAAGTTTAGATATTCTGACCAATATCAGATCTACATTAAAAAATGACACCCGTATCTCCTAGCTGCAAACAATAACTTCAGATAATTGAGGATTTATTTAAAGAAATTAGAACAAATACCGTAATCGTCTTTAGATTTAGATGTGATGTTTTAAATATTTTCATATTCAATAATTCTACAAAACTGAAGCAGATATCTTTCAAAACATTCCTTATAAATATTTATTGTTCTTTTAACTGATTTTTTTTTATTAAGGAAATTTTTATAGTTTTTGTTGAATTTTTCTTATGCCTTTCTTGGATCCGGCAATGTTACTTGGTGTGTTTTGTACGATATCTTGCCACAAACTTTTGCACACAAAAGCTCGGTGAAGTAATAAGTAAAGTGAATGATACAACATCAGTGAATTTTCAAAACCAGTTTAAAATTAAGACTTTTCTAACGCGTGAGGTTTTCCTGTAAAAAATACCTTTTACATACTTGAGTCATCTTTAAATTCCTAAATGTAAACTAAAGACACCCTGAATATGATGACGTAATTCAAATCTTAACATTTTAGAAAAGAGTTGCTGAAGACGGTCCAAAATCTCAGCTTGTCGAATAACACCAACACCAATCTGAGAATTTATTTTTTATCTATTGCGGACTTTTTGTCCTCATCTTGGTAGTTTTTTTTTGTGTTGTTTCTTCTTTCACTACGTTTCGGCCAAATATAAACTCTGGCCTTCTTCAGGTGATTTTACCACGACCTCAGACAGGAATGCTGAGTCTTGTAACCGTATCCCCAGTAATTATTGCCTTCCATAGTTGTTGTCTATCGCACTACATTTTTGACCGAGTAAACCTTTGGCTGGCTTGGGTAGGATTTGAAACCGCTATCTTCTGACAATGCTCACCTGGAACTGTTGAGCCTCAACGCCTCTATCCGCTGCGCCACGGGCCCTGAAGGGCGATCAAGGATGAATCACCTGAAGAAGGCTATCGGTGAAATTTGACCGAAACGTAGTGAAAAAAAAAAATCTACGAAGATGAGGACAAAAAGTCCGCAATAAATAAAAAAAATAAATTCTCAGATTTAGAAGCCTCATCTCAAAATGATTCCAATTAAAGACAATTACCATCACCAATGTTTTATTCTTCTTCGTGAAAACAGTCGTAGAATGATCGAAACGCTTTGGTTAATAGAAAAGTACTATTGAGAATATTTACACTTCTTAAATTTTTTAGCCTAGTCGGCTACTCCGACTGCATCTCTAAAGAGGGTAAGACTCCAACCATAAGTGTCCAAGATATGACACACATGATATGGTGGGGCTCCAGTAATGTTGGGAAATGCGATGTACCACTTTATTGTCATCGGTCCCTGGTTCATTCTGGCACGGAGTGGGAACAGCCGACACATATGAGTCAAATAGTATTGGTTCTGATTTGTGTGCAAACAAATAACTGATTTATTTAAAGTAGAATTATTTGATCATTTAACAATGTGTAAATACATGACTGATGTTTAATTGAATCCTTTGTGATTCCTAGCAATACTAGGAACAATTAAGTGTGTTACCTTATACTTAATTGAATTGCAAGAAATAGAAGTGTTTGATTATTTATCTGTACGTAAAAAAATGAATGGTGTTGGATTGACTTGTTAATCTTACATATCAATAGTTAGAACCATTTAACTAAGTGCAAAAAATGTTGAATGGTGCATGGAATTGTTCGTATTAAACAGCAATATTTGAAGCCATTTAACTGTGTAGAAAAGAAAAGTTTAAAAAACGTATCTCCAAATATATTAACAAATCTTATCTCTGATATATTTATGTAAAAGCAGGATTTGGCATGAAATAACCTACAATGGTTATTATTATATAAAAACCAAATCAAACCAAACTAGTAAGCTGACCGACTGTAGTCGAGGGCAACCCGAAGGCTCCCTTTTCAGTAGCTACTAAACATAGGTATAGGGAAGAGCGTTAATCCTTTCCCTGGATTACTCCACTTATTCTTGATCTGTACCTTACAACATTGAGTGTTAAGCAAGGATGCATCTTGTATCATTGGTGAACACGGTAACCTTTATGCCACGAGCTAAACTAAACCTAAATTTTAATAATCAATTCTTATATTTTCATATACCAATATTTTTATTCCAATATTTTTATGTCCTTTCCAAATATTTGTATTCTCATGTACTGATATTCCTATATACTTATATTTCTATATTCTTATATTAATTTCCGAGTAAAAAAAAAGTTGAATGAGAAATTACTTGTGCTTCATTTGTCATGAGATTTATTCATACACATGTAACCTATGTTTAGTAGCTACAGAAAAGGGAGCCTTCGGGTTGCCCTCGACTACAGTCGGTCAGCTTACTGGTTTGGTTTGATTTGGTTTTATGTCATAATAACCATTGTTGGTTATTTCATGCCAAATCCTGCTTTTACATACCTCATATGTACACGCGCATACCCAGGAACATTGATACTTGGTCCAACGATGGTTTCGGCCAGACGATTTCAAATCCTGAACGGGTATGTTTACGTTTCAGTTCACGCAAAGACACAAATCAGTCTTTTCACTTCCTATCGGCTAAAAGTATATTGTTAGGAAGATTGAGTCCTTTCGCCTTGTTATGGCAATATGTGAATTTAAAATGCTTAAAGAGATGTTGTCTCCCATCTTGCCAGAAACGAAGTGACTGGATACATACATACATACATCTTTCTTTCTCTCTTTCTTTCTTTATATATATATATATATATATATATATATATATATATATATATATTGTCAAAGACGAAAAAGAAACAGTACTTGATATCTCCTTCCTTAACACGCAAAACTATAAAGTACAGAGCAAGGGTTAGTGGAACAATCCCGAGAAAGGAATAGCACCCTACTCAACACATCGGTGTAGTACCTATAGGGAAGGGAGCCTTCGAATATGGTCAGCAAGTCCTTTAGCCTTGATTAGATAACCGGTCTACAAGGAGTAAAATTCTGAATTCAAACCTTTTAAACCCCGGTTAAAATTGACCTCGTGTCATATCATACATTTACGGAGTAGTTAGCAAAGTATATATATATATATATATATATATATATATATATATATATATATATATGTGTGTGTGTGTGTGTGTGTGTGTGTGTGTGTGTGTGACTGAAGAATCAATGAATTATTTGCTTTATGATTAGATACGATTTGTTTTTCGTTCCCGATTTGAAACATAGAATTTAATTTCTCATCTTAAAATTTTTAAATATATCATTTATAAAGACACACACACACACACACACACACACACACACACACACACACACACACACACACACACACACAAGTGCAATATATATATATATATATATATATATATATATATATATATATATATATTGTGTTTGTGTTTGTGTAGGTCTGTCTGTCCGCACACGTTCGTATATCTAAGTGTTTTTTGATAGTTGTCATCAATTACAACAGACACAAATTATATATATATATATATATATATATATATATATATATATA
>OY757911.1:72702515-72828998 GCA_963585895.1 Sepioteuthis lessoniana | reverse complement strand
CAGTTGTATATATATATATATATATATATATATATATATATATATATATATATATATATATATATATATATATATAGACACAACTGCATGATTGCGTGGTTGTGTTTATATATATATGTGTGCATGTTCAGCCATATTGACATATTCAATGAATGCCTTTTAATATATATGTTTTCATTTTAGCTAGATAAATCATCAAATGTTTATGAATATATAATTTTGAAATATGCGTTTAATATGTACATGCGGAAAGACAGAGGAATAAAAAAAACTACACATTTCAATCTATCTGCATATATTTACGTCAAATGCACCATGAAAAATATTTATGCCTAAAATCTTTGATCGACTCATCACGAGATAATCTTCATATTTTCAATAGTGACATTTTTCCGTGCCTTTAATTCTTCTCCTCACTTAACAATATGCTCGTTATGAAGACCCGGTTCAGATTTCTTCAATTCACAAAGATTCCGACTGTACACCAAAAATAAAAATAAAAATGAATTAAAAGGGGAAAGAAATCAGGATTTAAAAAAAAAACTTTTAACAGAAAACATATACTAAAAAATTACATTTTCTTTTAAATTTTTCTTTCTTTCTATTTTTTTATTAGGCTTTATGTTTCTTTCTATATATTTACTTTCCCACCGCCCTCACAATTTTAGGCCACGATCATGAAACTTTAGATGTCTTTCGAAAAATAGTTTGATTTTTACATTTAAAAAAAAATGGAAAAAATTGTTGACTTGTCGTTTTTGATGACGTTTACTTGAAGTAAAAGCTTCCCAGGTGTGAGTTGATGGTCTTCATTGAATTTACGTACGGTGTTTAGATACTGTAGGCAAAAAGACCAGGAACGTGAAAAGTAAGTGACAGCAGGGGCTGCCGTCAGCCTGTTAACCCCTTCTTGTATCACCATACATATCTACATACGCATATTCACGTTGATGCATTTTGATTTTGACATGTTTCTTTTTTACATATAAAAGAATGAATTCAATTTTTATATATGAATTTAAATAAGTAATAGCCGAGAAGATATCTATGAGACTATTTATTTATATGTAGCTGGATGCGTACCAGGAACAATAAAAAAAAATCATGCTTAAGAACGAAAAAAATGATTGTGTCATATGCAGACGAGTAAAAGGACAATAAATAATAGACACGTACACATACACACATTCAAACGTGCGATTGAATAAGTGGAAATATCTGTCTGTCTGCTTCTCTCTCTCTCTCTCTCTATATATATATATATATATATATAGTTCGATGGGTCAATTGTCGACTAAATTACACAGATAAAGATAACACTGATATCTCACTTTATCAGACATGTTCACCAAAATTACAGGAAAATATCCCGAAATTCTATAGACTAAATTTATTTCAAGAAACTGACACTGCTTTCAACTACGATTAACAAATCACACACGAGTCTCCAGCAAAGGTTTCCGACAGTCAATTTGTTTAGATTGGTAAATATTGCTGTTATCCTTGCCTTAATTTCATCTTCGCTCAACTATACCACACACACAATAATCAAGGAGATTGCAATCTGGGGAGTTAGGTGGCCTTATTTTGCGATGATGGGGTCGCAGATAATTTCTCAAGGCCAAAACTGGCTTCTCCATCTTGCAACGCATAGCACATAATACTCTCTATCCTGGTCAGCACTATCTCTTTCAGGCCCTGGATAAGGGCTAACGAGTTTTATCTGAGGCCATGTGAGAATATGAATGTAAGAGTAATGTTACCATCTCTAATGACCACCCTTGACACCATGATGTTGACTGGGTGTTTGGTTTCCTTCAGTAACTGAACTTCTTGTAGGGACAGAGCAAGCAAACGGCTGTTCCGGGATTTCACCATCCTTTTCTGGCAAAATCTTTTCTCATCTGAGTATAAGAAAAGTATGTTCGACTGGAGGGGATGCATGAGTTTGTTCAATAGCTTTGCAGCGTGGTACTTTCTCCTGTCTTTTGTGACTTGTGATTAAAAGTATCTTTCTCATTTTGAATAAGAAATACTGAAAGTCTTTATGCGCTACCTGCTTGAAAAAAAAACCTCAGACACTTCTATATCCTTGGTTATGGACCTAACTGATGCGCAAGGATAATTGTCCACCATGGTCTGGATCTCACCAAGAATTCTGGGAGTTCTTTTCTGATCATAACTCTCAGAATGAAGCTTCCGAGATTCCGTATCTTCGTACTCACCACAGGATTCCCCAACTCTTTTCAAATCCTCAACAGTATCACACAAACTCTCTGAAATTTTCATTTTCATGCAAATAGTAAAACATACCGTTTTTAAATATTTCGGAGAATGAACTGAGCCATAGTACTGCTTTTCTCACAGACATTACTCAAATGACACTATGACAAGTTTTCTGCTAAGTAGACCAAACCTGAAACAAAGTTCATGCGCGAAAACATAATTTAGAACTTACACATCATTCCCAATATATATATATATATATATATATATATATATAATATATATATATATGTATGTATGTATGTATGTATGTATGTATTGAAAATAGCAAAATTATTCCTACAACCCAGAGTTTCCCAATTTCCTGATCTTCATGGGTTCAATTGATTAAAAAAAATGATTGAAGAAATAATTGTGGAAAGAATTCTTAAATGCAGTATGCTTACACACGCACACACACGCGCACACACACACACACACACACACACACACACACACACACACACATATATATATATATATATATGTAGAAAAACTGATAACAACGATCCAAGAGGAAGGAATGATTTATTAACGGGTCAACACTATAGCGTTTCGGTTCTACTGAACCATCATCAGGACCATGAGGGGTGATAATAATAATTTTAAGTTAACGATGGATGATTAGAAATGTGAAATACAAAAACCTACAGGAAAATATGTATAGGGAGAAAAATAGCTACAATATATTCCATCCTTAGTTAATATTTTCCGTATATCTCATAATTTCCATGCTTTTCATTCTTCTTTTGTTCTTTCTTTCTTTCTTTTTTTCTTTCTGTCTCGTAATCTTTCTCGTTAAACAACGTACATAATTCTATACAATATTCCTAATAAGTCAAAGGACGTAATTTAAACATCAAACGCTGATTTGCCTGTTAAACGGCTAACTTTTTCTCACTATACATATTTTCCTGTAGGTTTTTGTATTTCACATTTCTAATCATCCATCGTTAACTTAAAATTATTATTATCACCCCTCATGGTCCTGATGATGGTTCAGTAGAACCGAAACGCTATAGTGTTGACCCGTTAATAAATCATTCCTTCCTCTTGGATCGTTGTTATCAGTTTTTCTACATATTGTCGGATTACAATCCTTTATTTACTCTTCATATATATATATATATATATATATATATATATATATATATATATATATATAGTTCCGGGTTTGTCCAAGATAGAAATAAGAACAAATTACTCTAAACTCATTTTGTTTAAATAATTGTCCAGACCACTGGAATATTTTCTTTGTGTTTTGGCATGTTTTGTGGGGAGAGCTGTTGAGAAAATACTTTGAAATTGCTCTTTTACAGCCGTTATCGAAATCATCAAAATTAGAACTCATTCATAGAAATGTCTAACCAATAAATTAGTGTCTGTGGGGGGGGCGTCGTAAACATTCGGTGTCATAAGTTTCAGTAAAGATGATGCACAAAATTCAATAAAAAAACTCTTTCATCTTATAAATTACAGTATCTTTCACAATTGTTGAAATAAAACATCAGCCTCAGATCCTTTATGTTAACTGAATTCTCTTTCTCTTTTCAAATCATTGGGGAGAAAAAGTTAACATTTTAAAATGTTTAGCCAAATAGAATCAACACATCGATATGAAAAAGAGTGTAGGCATAAACAAGTGGCTTTACCAGTGATTTTACCAAAAGATCCACTATGACGAAGAATTCTTGAATGATGCCTAGTTTTCGGATAAAGCCCACTTATTCATGAATAACCATGTCCAATCCAATAACTCTGTATTTGTGGGGAAGTGAGAACCCTCTAAGTGTCATTGGATGAAATCTCCACCACAAAAGATTTCGTGGCCTGGGTCATCATCTCAAAGCATGGCATCGGTGGAATATTTTTCTCAGATGATGATCGAGATGACACAGTTCATCTTTAAGATTAAATAATTGCTGATCCTAAAATGATATTTTTTTTTACTTTCAATAAATGTAATTTTCATTACTCTATCAATAGTTGTTCTTTAATTGTGACTTTCAATGATTGTGAAACGTACACTCTGATGACTTTTCTATTAAAAAATATAAGAATGAAACTTTTCATCTCTCTGTATTTCATAACGTAAGAGGTCACCAAAGATTTGGTTTGTGACTTAGACCGCAGGATGAGGCTGCCCTATTAATTTCTCTTTCCTAGAGGAATTAGATTTTTGATTCGTTTTCTGTATTAAGCTAGACTTCTTCGCCTGTGGATATTATTCTACTTTTTTCTATACAAAAGAAACCTTTCAGTTTAATTTTAATTTCAACCGATTCGGGACATCAGATGCTGATGGTGGTAGTGGGTTTTCTAATTATTTTAAACCAAAGTTTTCCTGTCCGCTCTTGAGACGAAAGTGGCTGTCCCTATTACTGAAACTCCCTAAAACATTTATTAGCGTCAGAGTGGTTCACAAACTATGAGTCACGAATCGATAAGTAACAAGAAAGTAGACACGCAAGCAAAATCACAAATAAAAATATATACGCATATACTAGCTGAAGAACCCAGTGTTTTCTCGGGATACTAAAGAAGAATGTGAAACAAAAAAAATCATTCTGTTTTCTTTTTGTACGAATAGGTCCTTTCATATTAATCCTAGCACACTCCGCCCGAATGTATGGAAAATGCATTCATTCAGATGGCAATTTTATTTGGTTTCTTGACAAATTAGACTTTATGATTTTTAGGCTAAAATTAAAGCGTCAGTTGTGAATGTTGGGCAGTGGCTAAACAGAGCATCTCGCTACATTTTTGACATACCTTTAAAATATTCCTTCAGGTCGAGAGAGTTCAATTTGGTAAGGAGTCTGTTGGTGATTTTCCAGCCAAAAATATCGCTAACTTTTTCAATAACGGATTCCCTGTTATGGGTGATATTTTTATTTGTTTTCTGAACATCTCTGATCAATTTAAAGTTAAAACGTTCACTCCAACCAAGAAATAATATTAAGACTGTTCTTCACATGCCAAGTTCATCATTAATAGTCAATCACTATTGTAATCCATAGCTAACCAACGTGCAAAGCAAATAATATATATATATATATATATATATATATGTGTGTGTGTGTGTGTGTGTGTGTGTGTGTGTGTATGTGTGTGTGTATATTCTGATTATGAGTGTTGGGTGAGAGGAAGAGGTGGAGAGTGTAGCTTTGTATAAGGTGACTTAAAGAACGATTTTTAAATTTGTTTTATTCAAAGTACAACCACGGCAGAATGATGACAAAATTTTTCTAGCAAACTGTTACCTACTGGTGGGTGGAATGCAGATATAATTTTTTATTCTATTTTAGTAGACGTGGGGAGCCGATCGATTCCAACCTTATATTTTGCTTACGTTAACTTAGATGTTATTGTGCACTCTCTCATTCTAAAAATCAGAGATAATGGTTTCGGCATCGATAAATCTTCTGAGGCTATAAATATAAGACAAAGTTTTGGTAGTAGTCTAAGCAAGGTTGTGTAGAAGACCGTTGGTTGACCAAACAACTGTTCTCCTCAAACTTTTCCATAGCTATTGTCCGAGGTTAGGGCGTAGGGCTAATGGCTCGTGAAAGGATTTTTCTGAATGAAGACTAACAAACAATTTTAGCGATCCTAGTTTCAAGTTTTGAAAACAGAAGTGTACATTTTCTACATCATTTGCCCTCCGAAGGTTTTGGGACTAGTTTGCCCTATCCATCGGAAAGAAAAGGTGGATATGGTAGCATGAGAGGAAAAGCAAAAAACTTCGTCCAGGGTTTGAACACATAAAGTCAATTTTCTTCGAAGATAACAATTACTCCATAAAAAGGTCCAGGAGTACATAGATGAATATAGGTTTCTTTTACATCGCATATGAAAATTAGTGTTACATTTTCCCCTTTCACGACGCCCATCTCTCTGTTATGTTCTTGCGATGCCAACACCTTCTCATCGTGTTTTGTCTTCTCTCTCACGCTGTTTTACAGTGATGAATACCACGACCACTATTTTATGTGCACATATGACTTGGTTTCTTCGACCTGTTACTTTTTATCGACTTTGTATTCAAGCCCGGGGCCAAAAGATCAGAGCATAGACTGAAGTTCGAAACGTTCGCTGCAGTGATTCTTTGCTGATTTAAGTAACGCTAAATTCGACGTATAAAACTTCTAAGATCACTTGATCACGTGGCCTTTCGTCTGATGAAAGCCATACTTTCAAGTGATTTTAAAATTTCACACTTATATTCTAACCGTTAAAGTATCTTTAACGGTTACAATCTTTTTAAACTATTTACGTTGCATATCAATATTGGATACCCCAAATCTTTTTATTTAACATTAGAATATTCTTTAAAAAACATGGCCCAAATGTACGAAAATGATAAGTCATTTTTCAAGTAGAGATCAATTCAAAAGCTCACATAACATTTTTCTTTTACTTTTTCTTTGTCTTTATTTTGATGGATGTAACTTCATGTAGGCAATCGATTATTTTCAAAAAAAGAATGCAAAAATGTTGTTATCTTTTAGCCATATAAAGAGGTTTTAAAAATTTTATTTTTTGTCATTTCAGCGTGGATTTAGACTCTTGTCTAGTGATGGAATAGTATATAAAAGCCGGCATAATTTAAGCAGATATTTATTCTCAACATCTGAAAAAGTGAATCTAATGAAAAACGTGGAGAAACCAAATCACAGCATGATGTTCCGCAGATATGTCGATCTCCAAAAAAAGAAAAAAGAATAAGTGAAATAATGATGTAGATACAAGAATTGCAAATTGCAAACGTTCTTGACTCTGCTAGTACAAGTAGGGAATAAATGGGAGTACTCACTCTCTGCACACACACACACACACACACACACACACCATATATATATATATATATATATATATATATATATGAAAAAAATATATTTGAAGGAAAAATTTAATTATATATGGATAATATGACAACATTGAACATTTTGATTGTTTTAACCACCTTCAGAGCAATGATAATATCTAATGTTGTTTCACCCAAAAACTTATATTCAAATGGATGAGGAAGAATCAGGTAATAACATTACCCTGAAGATGGTTTTAAAATAAACGAAACGTTTGATTATATTTTTTCCCATATTTTTATACTTGCATACCACGTTATCATTTTGGAGAGAGAGAGAGAGAGAGAGAGAGAGGAGAGAGAGAGTGAGAGAGAGCAAGAGAAAGAGACAGTCTGTGCAAAGTTTCCATTGTCGTCTAAATTACGTACAAATTAAGATAAAACTGATATCTCACTTAATCAGATATGTTTACTAAAATTACAAGTAACATATTTTGAAATAGTATAGATTAAACTTATTCAAAGAAATTGCCATTGACTTCATCCATGGCCTTCAGATGACTTCGGAATCTTCTACAATCCTTTCTGACGGTCACTTTGTTTAAATAGGTAAATATTGCCGTTATCATTGCTTTCAATTCATCTTTAGTGTTGCACGGAGTTTTGTGGGTATCTCGTTCAACCACACCACACATATAATAACCAAGGGGAATGTAATATCCAAAAATCTGAAAATTAGATTTGATGAACTTTTAAAAAATTCAATGATTAGATGAATAATCAAAACCATCGAAACACCAACATTATTAAAATCGGCGAGGATAATTAAAAGAGTCCTATAGTCCTAACAAGACTTGCTGTCTCGCAGGCTTTAAAGGAAAACTATCAGTTAGAGCTGGTAGGAAAAACCAATAAAAAAAAAACAGTAGTGTTAACAGGAGTTGTAAGTGTAAATATTCGTCATCCAAAAAATAATCATTCAGTTTTTGAGTAAAATATAACCGGATGGAAAGAGGTCATTAAATGGTCATTTATTGTGATTTGAAATATGAAAATACTAAAGGTGACGTCCATAAAGATGGACATCAGCGTTGTGATTCGAGTTCAAATCACAAAAAAATCAAGGTTTTTATTTCTGATTTCATGCTATCGGTCGGAATGATCATCAACATAAAGAATTAGAAAAAGAAAATAAACAACAGTTAAAAAGGAGAAAGAGGCTGTTTACATTCAGATAAGAGCAGACATCAAATTAAAGGAAAAGCCAAAAGGATAAGAGGTCTTTGTTTTATTTTATTTGTATGCGTGTAAAAAACGTCTAGCTCAAAGGCGGAAATTTTGTTTGATTGTGATGGGTTATTGGTTTTTTTGTTATCCATTTCTTTCAAATTTGATTGTTATTTGCAACGATAGTGCATTAAAGGTCAGAAATCAGGCTAAGTTGGTGTTTCTCTCATGTTATGATATCTGATTCATTAATTCTATCTATCTATCTATCTATCTATCTATCTATCTATCTATCTATCTTATAGAATAGAAAATGACCCAACAGAAAAAGGTAAAGAAAACTGAGCGAGTCTCTGTAAAGAAAATGACTCGTCGACAAAAATTTAAATGAAAGCAAACGAGTCACAAGATGATAGATATTGAAAATGTGCTAAAAATCTATTTTGAGTCAATTAAAGAACCGAATAAAACACAAAAAGCTTTCTAACCGGGTTTCGTCGACAGAATTTCCTGGGAGACTATACAAAGTTTTTCTCACAATCCTATCAGTAAAAACCAGCTAGTAAACTTTTTTATTCGATTCTTTGTATATATATATATATATATATATATATATATATATATATATATATATATATAATTTTGGTAGTAATCTCTAACAATGTTCAGGTTTGATTTTTTTTTGGGGGGGGGTTTGTTTAATGGCATATCAACTCTTTTTAGGTTATTTAATACCAAAGCCATTCTCCTAGAAGAACAGTAGGGATGTTCAGAAATGATTCATATCCTGAAGAAATTGTCCTTATCTTCGATTATTATTTTTTTTTTTTTCCTTTTTACTCTTTTGAGATTTCTCCTGATCAGCGTTAGTCGATGGTTTTCCACAGGAGTTTGAGTGACAACTAGTCTTCTCAAGGCTTTTAGACTCTTCTTAATATTCTGGCTTGGTTTGGTTTGGTCTCATTTGTTTAAAGGCATATCAACCTTTTGTAGGTTATTTAATGCCAAAGCCATTCTCCTAGAAGAACAGTACTATTTAACCCATAGCTGGAAGGATAAGGGGGTTCATACCTTTCTCAGGGATATTTGCCCGAAAGTGAACGTAATAGCGCGAGTGGAATACGAACTCGCTTACTACGATTACGCCGTCCATCGCTTTAACCATTACACCCCCTTAATATTCTGGCTGATAATAACACTGTATTAGTTTCAATGTCCCCCTTTCACCCAATTATCTCCAATTCCTGGAGTCTCTCTACCAGTCTTTTGGTGACCTACCGAGCGAGCCAATTACAATTAGTATCACCGTCACCTTTATGTTCCATAGTTTTTCTAGTTCTCTAGCAAGGTCTAGGTAATTACCTCTTTTTTCGTTTTCCTTAAGTTTTACCTTGTTGTCAATCGGAATGGCAAACTCCACTATTCGGCAGGTTCTCTTTTTTTTTTCTTTTTTTTTTTGTTGACTATCACTAGGTCTGGTCGTCTGGCCAAGATAAGGTGATTTGTATGTATCTCAAAATCCCAGAGAAAATTTTGCTTCTCCTTTTATTGAACGGATTCTGCGTTTTGCATATACCATTTGTTGATATGCCATAAAAACTCACAACCCACCAACCAACCAACCGAATGATTATTATTTTCCTAAGAAGATGAGCAGTTCCACAAAATGCAGCTTTTTGTATTTCATATAGACTGATATTGCCTGGTATTTTGTTAATGTATATCAGTATTTTACTCTTTTGATTGACTGCAATCTCCTCAAGTTTCCTGGACTCTTTTCAGTATTCTGACCGATCTCATTAATGCTATAGTTTGGATGGTATCCACTCATCCTCATATTTCCAAGTCGTTCAGTCCATGTACCAATCTTTGGTGATTGTTCCATGTGCACCAATTACAACTCGTATCACAGTCATATTCATGTTCCATATTTTTTTCAATTCTCTCGTAAGTTACTGGTAATTACCTGTAACTTACTTGTAGCTTTCTTTTCGTTTTCTTTAATTTTACCTTGTGGTCTATCGGAACGGTAGAGTCCACTATTCGGCAGGGTTTCATTTTATTTTTCATTTGTTAACGACTATTACAAATTCAGGTCCTCTGGCCAAGATTAGATGATCCATTTGTATCTCAAAATCCAAGAGACCTTTGTGCGATCATTTTCGGGACATTCTGCTTTGCGCAAATACCATTTACTCGTAATGGTCAAATTTAAACTTCTAACGTGATTCCCAATGAATTATCTTCCCCACCCAGTTGTGTCTAGTCTTATACTCCTTTTGTGCTAATTTGCTGCATTCGCTTCTTATACGATTGATCGTTTCATCTCTATCACTTCATAATCTACACCTGCTATGTTGTTGCATCTTGTGTATTTTTGCTTTGACATAGTTCTTATAGCGTTGTTTTGTGCTGCGATCAGAAAAGATTCATTTTTTTTCTCTTAAAGTTTTCCTTTCTTAGATTTTCTTGTATGGAATTTGTGGCTGAAAATGTCCATACAAGTTGTTTTTATTCCCATTTTTGTTTTCTGGTCATTTTTGTTCAGTTGATGCGAGTGTTGTCTGTATAGTTTCTGGGCACTGTAATCAGTCTTTTTCCTCACTTTTATATGTAATCTTCGAGTCGTCGTATCAGTTCATCGACGCTATCATCAACGCTGGCGATTTCGCTTCCTCGTTTTCTTAACACATCTAGTCTGTTTATGTCCTTTCAGGGTTCTAAGACCTAGTGCGTCGTCATGTGTTTTCTTGTTCTCTGGTTCATTTGTTATTCCCTCGTCCATTTCAAAATGCTCCTGAGTATCTTACAAGAGAGACAGCATAGGCGTTTTTTTTTTCCATTTGATGGCATTTCTGTAATATAGTTTGGTTTCAAGTAGTTTCCTCGTTCTACTGAGATATACTTTTTTCATTTTTTTCTTTCATCTCCACTTGTTTGATGACGTCAGCTTTCAACATTCCCAGGTATTTTCTTTGAGCATTCTGATTTTTTCTTCGTTTGGAAGTTCTATTCCTTCCATCATTTGTCGTTTCCCTCTTCTCATTATTAACATGGCACATTTTTCCATGCCAAATTCTATCCCTATATCCTGAATATATATTCGCATTGTCTGTATTAGAGTTTCCATTTCTTTTTAATTTTTTAGCGAACAGTTTGATGTCGTCCATGCACATTAGGTGATTGATCTTTTCTTGAAATTTAGTGTGTATTCACAGTGCATATCCTCCATATATGATTGAGTGGCATCATCGCAATCACAAATTGTAATGGTTATAGGGCATCTCCCAGGAAAATACCTCCCTAGATTTTCACCTCAGCTAAGCTTATTCCTCCTACTATCAATTCATCTCTCCAGATGACCATGATTTTCTCTAAAAAAATTATGACTTCACAGGATATCTTGTACATTTTGAGACTTTCTTTGCGGGAATTCAATGCGAATTATTCACACCGATTTTATCTCGTGGCTTTTCAGAAATATCTCATCAGATATCCAGGTCACGCCGTTAATTTTCAAGTCCTTTGAGGATCGTTCCAGTGACACGAACTACGATTGGTATCACAGTCACTTTCATGCTTTACAGCTTCCTCAGCTGTCTGGCAACGTCCAATTATTTATTTAGCTTGTCGTTTTCCTTTAACTTGAATTATATGACTCACTTTAATAGCAAAATCAACGAGATGAAAATATATTTTCGTTTTTTTAATGAATAATGGGTCTAGTTTCCTGTTCGAGATTTGATGGTCAGTTTTTATCTCAAGGTGTTAAAGAAATTTGTGCGTATCCTTTTGTCAGCATAGCCAGACTTTCATCTCTTGCACAGTTCACAGTAAATCACCTTTCCTAACAAGCCATGCTTACTCATGTAATACTTTTATACCTGCTATATTCACTTCTTATTTCATTAGCGAATACACCATTCACACCACTTACCACACGCTTGCTATGCTTTTGTGTACCATTAATTTTTGCTTTGATATAGCTAATCCTTATTTTTTGTACTATTTATAGAAATTTAGTTTCATTCTTCAGTCTATCCTTTCTTCGATATGACAATTGGCGCAGTTTCTTTAGTTTTTTGCTTGAAGTCTCCATAGAGTAGTTTTTCTTTGAATTTTTCTTTTTTAGATTTTCTAATTGTTGTTTTTCAAGTTTGTCCTTAAATTATTTCTGTTGATGTTGCTATTAATGGCAGCTGTAATCAGTATTTTTCCTTTTTAGCATATTCTTCGAATCTCTGAATTGTTTTCTTTACTTAGTTTTCAATGCTGTCCAGTCCTTTTACTCTTCCTTTTCTTGTCACATATTTGTTTTTGTTTTTGTTTTTTTGTCATCCCTTAGTTATAATGCTTTATGCATAGTCATCGATTTTCTTATCATATAACCCTGCCGAATTCCTCATTTGTCCCAATTAAGACGGGTTTAGAGAATCCTGCCAGGAATGCAACCGAGGCATTTATTCATTTGCGGGCTTTGGTTTCAAGAAGTTTTCTTGTTCTTCTGAGATAGTCCTTTCTTACTTATCTTTCATCTACGTATGATTGACGTTATCCGCTTCTAATATATATATATATATCTATATATAATTTTTCTTCCCATGTTCTCATGTTTACTGTTTGGGTAGTTCTATTCCTTCAGTTGTTTCTCTGTTTTCTTTTTTTTATTATCAGCCAGGCAGATTTTTCAATATGAAATTCTTTTCCTATATTTTGACTGTACAGTCTAATGATTTATTTTAGTGATTCCTGTATTTGTTTCTGGTTCGTTCTCATTCTTGTAAAAGATCTTTATATTGTCTGAATACATTACATGGTTTAGCTTTTCCGGTAGTTTTTAGCATTTTTACTCCATTTCATTTTATTTGTAAATAATTCAGTGGTATCATTGCTATAACAAATAGTAGTGGTGATAATTAGTCTCTTTGAAAGAATGTCATTGGATTTGTTTTATTATTTCTGTTCAGGTTTTTCATTCGAATGCTAATTCCTATCTCCAGTTTTCCATAGCCATTGCAATCAAATTTATTTCTTTAGCATTTTCAGCCCTTCTATTATCAATGCTCGTGGCATCGAGTCATATACATTTTTTCAGTCTATCCATGATATGGCAACTTTTGTTTTTATCCTTAGAATATATTGGTATATATATATATATATATATATATATATATATATATATATTGGCCATTTCTTTTCCTAGTTCCTTTGCGACATATTTTCTGCTTAAGCAAGGGCAATCTATACCACTACTTCAACTACTACTAATTTTAATACAACTACTACTGCTCCTTCTGCTTCTTCTCGCCCAAAAGAGAAATTAATTAACCAGAAAAAAAGTTTCTGTTAGGAAAAGGTATTCCTCTTTTTTGGCTTAGGTGTACTGACAGAATTTGTCAGTTGTATACTTACACTTAGAAAATGCTAAAATATTTGCTTCAGTCGAAATATACATTGTTGCAAATTCCAATCGTTTTAAAAAGTCCTTTATTCATGATTTGCTTTGGTTATTTTCTTTTACGGTGCATCAACCCTTTCCGATTTATTTAACGCCGAATTAGATTTTAAACAGTTCAGTATTGTATGATTGTAATTTTTGTTCATCAACAGTTAAATGTCAAAACTGTTTAGTTAAATGACAAAAGTTCTATTTCAATCAATTTAGTTTCGCATAAGTACACAGTTAAGTTCTCTTTGACACATAGATAAGACACTATCAGGTGCTACCACTCCGGGCTAGAGTGGACCTGCGAGCAATGGCAATGTAGGAGTATTCCGCATTCCTCAAAGGTCCAGCATTACTGGAACCTCACATATCTGATTGTTTAGTGTCATATCATGGATTCTCGAATGTGGGAGGGTCTTACCCCTCTTCAGAGAAGCAGTTGGTGTATTCTACAGCCCCAGCCGTCTGGGCAACCTTTATTACTAATCTTTCTCGGTGACTGATATTTTTATTCGCTTCTCTCAGATATCCAATTTGACTTGGCAATTTCCAAAAACCCTTGTAGCTATACAGAATCTTCAGAATCCCACCGCAAGAGTTACTCATGTCAGTAAAATCTTGTGAAGAGAAAGTATAACAAGTGATATTCACTCTAAAACACACCAACTTCAACTTAAACGACGAGCGAGAGCAGAGCCGAGCAAAGCGATTTCAAAGATGACGAACAGAAACGGTCTAATAGGCACCTTTTTCATTTCTGAACTTTCATGTCTTTACTAAAGGAATCGTTAACCTCTCGAAATACAGCAAGCTTACCGGGAGGAAAGCTCTATAAATAGCATCCCGGATGGGAAATATGAGACGACCGAGGCAACTTTGAGGTACAATCAGATCATGAAAACAGAGATTTCGGTTCGTAAGCAAGTCAGAAGCATCCATCATAAAGCCACAAATGTCTTTGAAACCCAGAAAATCCATCATTGAGATAAAAAAAGGATTAGAGCATAAAATTCCGGTCGTACTGCCTCGTAATGCACGAATTGTTCGCAGTCTCTAGTGTCCCAAATTTGGTTTTCTAGTCGGGAATGAAGAAATCAAGTACTGCATATTGACCCTCGACCGAGCCATCAATCAGATATTCTTTACACAGGACACATCTGTGAAAATAAGTGGAAGCAATCAGGTGGTTGATCGGAAATGTGTGGGTGTTACGAAATGATATATGTTGATATTCACTTGAGATAGAGGCAGTCTGTCAGTGCGAACTTGCAGCGGTCAGTCGAGATGGCAGATAGAGAATCGTGGCTGCAGGGAGCCAAGCGTCCCTCTGGCGATGAACGGTTGTGTACGCCTCGTCGTAAGAGAAGACATAAACCCTTAATGATAATACAGAGCGGCTAAAAAGAATTAATGAGGCAGTATAGAAGTCTGTCTTCGTCTCCTTGGCTCGGCCTGTTTCTTTCACACCACAGAAGCTTTGACTCCTTTCGAGAATTAAGTGTGAAAGTTACATTTTTATCAAGTGATGTGGTTTCTTCCCACATCATTAGTATATAACACAAAGCTATAGAGAATTAGGGAAGGGGTCTCATCTTCTGTGACATTTTCTGCTTTGTGCATGTACCATTTGTCTGTCTGGCCGAATTAATCGCATTAAAAGTTTGCATTATTCCCAGGAGATCACCTTCCACTTT
Organism: Sepioteuthis lessoniana; assembly: GCA_963585895.1. Classification (NCBI taxonomy): domain Eukaryota; kingdom Metazoa; phylum Mollusca; class Cephalopoda; order Myopsida; family Loliginidae; genus Sepioteuthis; species Sepioteuthis lessoniana. Next base: position 72,813,559 of record OY757911.1, on the reverse strand, counting down.
TCTTACTCAGCCATGTTTGCACTTGTAATTCTCGCAGCATTTGCTTACGTAGTTGACTGTGTTGCATCTCTCTTTCTCGCTATTCAGCTCAGTCGTTTGGGGCTGTAGAATACACCGAATATACCTCTGTAGAGGGGTAAGATCTCTTTCTCGCTATTCAGCTCAGTCGTTTGGCGCTGTAGAATACACCGAATATACCTCTGTAGAGGGGTAAGATCTCTTTCTCGCTATTCAGCTCAGTCGTTTGGGGCTGTTGAATACACCGAATATATCTCTGTAGAGGGGTAAGATTTCATTTTTCGCTTTTCAGCTCGGTCGTTTGGGGCTGTAGAATACACCGAGTATACCTCGGTAGAGGGGTAAGATCTCTGCCCAACGAATATCATGGATATGACAGTATACAATCTGATGATGAGGCTTCAGTTCTGGAGCTTTGAGAAAATTGGAGTACTCTTTTATTTGTATATCTTTTTTATTTATACATCTATCAGGTCTACTCTGCTCCGAGGTGGTAGCACAAGTTAGTGTCCCATAAGGAATTGTTTAAGCAATTAACTGTGTGGAAACAAATAAATGTTACATAACGATGTTCGGCAACATTTAAGTGTCTGCAAATACAAGTATATGCTAGACAAGAATACATGAAACCATTTAACTGTGTGCTAATATATATATATATATATATATATATATATATATATATATATATATATATATATATGCCCATGTATAAATAAGATTGGGCATTATGCAACCTACAAAGTTATATGCCATAAAGTCTAATTACCTAACCACCCAACCAAGTAACCTCTCTCTCTCTCTCTCTCTCTCTCTCTCTCTCTCTCTCTCTGACACACACACATACACACTGACACACATACACACACACGCACACACACACACACTGGCGCACACACACACACACTGACACACACACATACACACACACACACACGCACACACACACTGACACACACATACACACACACACGCACACACACACACATACACACACACACACACACACGCACACACACACACACGCACACACACACACACACACACACTGGCGCACACTCTTTCTAAATAACCTACGCTTTCTATTGTCAGTTTCTTCTTTGTTTAGCTTTAACGTTGTTCTTACGACGATTTCTTTGTAGTTGTCGACGTTCAATTAGTAAATACGGCTTGCATGTAACATTTATAGGCTGACTTCAAACAGGCCGATCAAAAGTAAACAAAAAGAAATGACACATTCATGATCGAATACAAAATTAACCTAAAGAGAGAATTAACTTTAAAAATTGAACAGAGAAAATAATATAATCATATTGCTAGAATTTATCTGACGTTATCTTAATCCCTTTAACATTAAAATACATATTTACACTTTGTCTTTTACTAATCCACGAATCATAAACTGCTGAGAGTTAACTTGCTTTTATGATTTTCAATCGCCTAAACGGTTTGTTTTGTTTAGAGTCGCAAACAGGTTATTTTCTTCTTCTTTTTCTTCGGAAATCTAATTATAAAAGATTTTAGATAAACAAAATATGATTATTTTGGTTTACAATACATCGGCCTGTTAGAAATAAGACTGTTAATGTAACATGCATGGCCGTATTTACTTGTTGGCCTTTTGTTTTTCCTGCTATTAATATAGATTTAGCTTCTCTTTTTAGATTTCCTCAGAGTAGCTATTTCATCTTGCGATTAATTCCCTTCGTTTTACGTCCGTATTGTTCATGTAGTTTTTTTTCCTTCCCGGTTTTGTTTTCACGATTTAATAATTCATGCTTTCCTTTTGACCCTGGTGTTATATCTGTTTTTGATATTACCAAATCTACTAAAACCCCTTGCTGTTGTAACTAGTATTTTTATAGAATGTATATTTTTATCCGTGCTACCAGCACGACATGATGATGATCATGATATTCTTTATGAATGCATAGATCTTTATTAATCCTAAAATGTGTTTACTTAGTTTAAAGATCCATTCACTTTCCAATTTTTGGCAATTATATATGAACTAACAGAAATATCTTGAAGGATACATTAAACATTACCTATTTTGTAGATAAAAAATTTTTAGCAGCTGAGAAATTACAGGAATTATCCCTATATTTTTTTCATTAAAGTAAAGACGACATTCTCCTCAGGTTTTCTCCAATAATGTTATAAATTATATTTATCCTATTAGGTGTAAAAAAAAAAAAAGATTAGCGTCACAAGTAAAAGCGAGATGTCGAATTTTTATAGGAGTACCGTTGATGACAAAAGTGTTAATCGGTGATTATGTTTGTTTAACTTAGTATGTGAGGGGAAGTAAGGATCTTAGTACTGATATCAAATTATTAGACCCTTAAAATGCTACAAGCAGAGATTGAAATACGGCTGACTTTAAATCAGTCGGATATCTTACCCCAGAACTCAGTCATCCTCTGCGTAAGAGAAGAGTTGTTGTTTTTTACGTATAACTATTTAAATATATGTTATCGACTACCGAAGTGCTCAATTCATGAAAAGTACTATTGCATTTATGCGTCTGTAACAGTCGGCAATTTCCCCACTAGATTGCTTAATACACGAGGGAGTATATATATATATATATATGAATAATGGTTTATATATATATACACATATATATATATATATATATATATATATATATAAGCCATTACCTATATATATATATATATATATATTCCTGCATCGGTATGTATTTACATATGTTCATTTATTGATACCAATATATATATATATATATATGTGTGTGTGTGTGTGTTCCTGCATCTGTATGTATACACATACATATATTTATTGATACCAATATATACATATATGTGTGTGTGTGTATACACATACATATATTTATTGATACCAATATATACATATATGTGTGTGTGTGTGTGTGTGTGTGTGTGTGTGTGTGTGTGTGTGTGTGTGTGTGTATGTCGGATATGCGTAAATGTTTAGTTTTCGTCATTTACATTTGTTGTAATCAATTCTGTCAGATACGCAATCGATAGGAAAGAATGAACTACAAAAATAAAGTCAAATGATTTTTTTAATCCGAAAAACAAATCGGAAACACTATAATTTCCGTTCAGACAAGTCACTTCACGATTTGTGGCAGGATATTTCAGATAAAAGGTTCGTAATCCATCACCTCAGCCGCCACCTACACGTGTGGAAGACGAGCAAATCGAATGCAATAAATAGCAATCAATAGACATTCACATAGGTCAGAGTTGAGATTTGAATGACGCATAGTTTTCTGTTAAACTTTCAGGTTCAATGGAAGAGAAGAGGTATTCATTGTTGTTACAATGTGCTTATACATATAAACATTTATTGAGAGCAGAACACACACACACACACACACACACACACACACACACACACACACACACACACACACACACACACACACACACACACACACACACACACGGGAAAAAGCACATACACGTATAAAAACACACGCATATTTATATATTTATGTACGTAGGTATGTAAATGAATTTATACGTGCGTGGACTTACGTAATAGTATGCAAATATACACGTACTAACACGTGCATAAGAAGGGAGGGATGAATGTTATAAAAGGACACTTTGGTATATATACATATATATATATATATATATATATATATATCACTTTACACACGCATATATATATACTCTTACAAACACGCATGTACATGCATTCGTATATTCACACACACACACATATACATATATGTGTGTGTGTGTGTTTGTGTGTATGTATTTTGTGACCTATTAATAAGTATATATGAATATAGTTTCTTTTTAAATATTTGTCTTCTCGTTCTACGCACACACGCACACACAAATACCCACCAACCCACCGACCCACAGATATATATAGATATATATCAATAAAACAGGTGGGCAAAAATTTACATGAAGTACAATACTTACTTATGTAAAAGAAATATATATATATATATATATATATATATATATATAAACCTATTCTTATGAATATAGTTTTGAATTCACTTACAGTTTTTTTCTACTTCAGATCCACTATAGACACTCAATGTTAGCACTTTATCAATAAAATGCCGACAAACTATTACAAAAAGACATTGATGATTAATACATATATATATATATATATATATATATATATATTGATTTAACATCACTCATTAAAATTTTCCTCGAATCTGTCTTCTGATAATGTGCGTGGGAAAATGATTAGGTTGGCGGACACAATGATACGGTTGAAAATGAGATGTCAGATTCTTCTATTTTATTACCATCAGTTATGTTCCTGTAGTAGCTTCAAGGTCAATAAATATTAACGGCCACTGAAATTTATTTTACTAATAGCCTTAGACTTACTCTTTTTATCCTTTATTGGCAATTGTAAATTACTTGCAGGATGATTGAAAATTATTCGGATGATGCAAAAGTTTCATCCCTTTTTACGTTTTATATATATTTATCGATCCTTCAGTACGAGCAGGTTGTGATACAATGTCAATTTTAAGCAGAGTTTAAGTGGTCTGAATTCAGAGTTTTTCTTCTCTGAGATTGGTTGGCATACCAAGTTTAAAAAGCACAGTCTGTTCTAGTGTTTACTATAGCAAGCGGAAGAATCATTGGATTAATATCTTTCCCAAGTGTATTAATACTATGTGAGATGCAAAAAGACTCATCAGAGATTTGAACTCGCGACACCGAATATAAAAATTAGGCTTTTTAAAAATTCATAGCCTTTTTAAGGGTCCGTTCTAATAATTTTCCTTGCTATTGGTACTTGTTTAGTTTGGTTTCATTGTTTAACGGCATATTAACCTTCGTGGATTATTTAATGCAAAGGCGATCCGTGTAGAAGAACATAAGTGATTCTATTTCACCTGTAGCTGGGGATGGTGCTTAAGGGGCTACATACCTTTCCCGAAAATATTTGTCTGAAATTGAACTTAATAGCCCGACTGGAGTTCGAATTCGTTTACTACAACGTCGCAGACCAGCACTTTAGTCACTACACCACGGGGACTGGTACTAAGTAAACTTTTATTCACTTTTTTCTTGGAGTGAAGACAAGTGTTGCCAACTAATTTCCATTGTTGTAAAAGGAACTACTCTGTACAGCATTGAATTGATCTTATAGGTTATCGCAGACATTGATATCCCCACAAATGAGTTATGAAAACGACTTTCCTGATTTTTTAGAATCAACGTCATCTTTCACTCATTATATATATTGCCGCTAATGAATGTTCCTTTTTATCATTTGATGAATTCATCAGGATTTATTCCAATATTTGTAAACTTCACAAACCCTCAGACTAAACAAGGAGATACTGCAGGGGTTGTAACACACAGTTGGATGTGTGAGGCATTGGAAATGAGCTAGCCGAAATTTCCGAATCTAACAATCTAGTTGTTTGCCACATCCTATTTTCAACAATTAGACAGTAGTTGTATTTTCAGAATAAAAACCAGCCGACTTCAATACGTTATGAAAATACAGCAGCTCACTATAGAATTCTTCAGTAGCCATTTTCTTTTTAGCCATGGCAATTTTATTGAACCTTTTGAATTTCACCAAAGAATAAAGAAAACTCTATCCATAGTAGATTTGGACAATATGTTTAAAGCTCTTCTAGATCCAAGCAAGTTGTTTGTCAATTGTTGCTCGTAGATTAGGACGAGATGTTTAAAGATCTGGACCTAAACATTTGTAAGTAGATTAATTAGTTGATTGGGATGAGATGTTTAAAGATCAGGACCTATACACGTTGCATGACAATTGTCCTTTGTAGAATTGGACAAAATATTTAAAATTCTTTTGAATTAAGACACGATTTTCTTTGGTTTTGTTTTTCTTTGTTTTTTTGTTTTTTTTTGGTTTCATGGCATATCAACATTCATGGTTTATTTAATGTCAAATCCATCCTTTAAAAAAAACAGTCATGATACTATTTAATCCATAGCTGAAAGATAAGGAGTTAATTCCTTTTCCAAGAGTATCAGTCCAAAATTGAACTTAATGACCCGAATGGACGATGTTCTTTGTTTTTTCATCACAAATGATATAATGTCTCGGAGTAATTTATTTTTCCGTCGCAGAAGAAGACAGAGATAAGTGTATGGATTTCTCATAAATATGCGTTTACATCGTGAAACATATTTTCCTTAATACTGATTTTTTTTTAGGTATCTGAACAGTGTAAAAGGGTTGAATGACTGGACAGACAATGAGAAACTGATAAAAAAATTTAAGAACACTTCGATAAATACATCGTATAAAAGTGGTACTTAGAAATTTAGATCAATCTAATATTTAAAATATCATGCCGACATCAAATCGATTCTTCAACCTTTTAAGAGCCTTTCACACCACCAGCCAATTTTCCTTCCTTTCCACATCCGATACTGTTAATCAATATTCTACTTATTTCTAAAGACAATAGAAATTATTACCGTATTATCTTCTATTCTCTATTTATAAAGCTGTTGTATCTGTCAGTTTGTCCTTGTTCATTTTTTACCAATATTTGTTTTCCTAAAACAACAGCTTCAATTTTTTTTTTAATTTTCTTCCCTGTTGTATAACTTACTAATCGTCATTCTTTTGCTATCTGCTATTTTTCTTTAAACTCTACTCAAAATTGCATAATATGTACCAAAATTGCATATGTACCATAATATGTTTGGTAAAGATTTATAACAGTACTTTACGAATCAAATCACATTTTAAACCAGCAGCTCCGGTACAAAAGATCTGATATAACAGTGGTGAGGAGTATCTAATAAGTTGACGGAGACATTAAGTCCCAGAACTTTAATCTAATTTTCTGGCAAGGATACATGGAGCAGTGGATAAAGCATTTGGTTGGAAAGTGCTTCTGGGGGAAATCATTTGGAGGTTTCAGGTTCAATCACAACAACAAGTAAGAATAACAATGAATAATTACTATAACATAAAAGTTGTAGCCGGTCATGGTTAACAGAATTGGAACAGCCTACCGCCGTGTTTCAAATAGAACCTTCAGTTCGAGATTCAGTGTGAACTCCCAAATTCCACACGAAACACCTGAAGAAGGTCGAAACGTATATCGGCTGAAACGTTATGAGTACGACTATAAAGCTGTGTCAATAATCCGAATATTCTAAGTAAGAACAATTTCTTTTATCTTTTTTTATTTTTGCGTAAAGTGGTTTAAGATCTTATTTTGAAAAAAAATTGATGTGTATATTTTTTAGGCACAACCTGAAAATCTCATTGGCCGACGCGTAGAATTAAATGAATGGAATATTATTGGTTTTTAAATACAATGATAGTTAAATTTTATTAGCTTTTCGGGATTTTATGCCGTGAATTTATTTCGATTTGTGCTTTTTTCAAAGATAGGATGTCTGTACATCAGCATTTGCATAAAGATAGTCAAGTATGAAAACCATATTTTTCCAGGAGAAAATGAATTTTGTATACTTATTTCTAGCTAAACAAAAACTAACCTCTGTTCAAATTAGTGTACGAAAGCTTGGTATCTATTCTAGGAAGTCAAGTGTAATAAATGTCAGTATTTGTGCTTTAATGTGTATCATTTGATAGATAGATAATAAATAGATAAAATATCACTATCGTTGGGATTCCTAGTCACAGTTTCATCTATTTAGTGTCGGTCCATTCAGAAAAAAAGAAAAAACTTTTACAGACTTTTTAAACTTTCATGAAACTAAAATTGCTTTGGTCTAATGTTGAACTGAACGACCCGAGATCAAATCAAGGTTGTTTGCACTTCGCATCGTGCTAATACTCTTGGGAGAATTATGAATCCAACTATTCTGCCTATCGGTGATTAATAATTAGTAGGGCAGACAAACCTCTTTAAACTTGATATGGCTATGATAACCGTTATTAGAGAAGGAAAACTTTCAGTTCAAACCATTTTACAACAACAAAATTTATATTGTGTCAAATCCTGCACGGAGTAGAGGTGTTGGATAAGTGCATACTCTTCAAGGAAGAGATGTTACAAAAAAGAAATGTCTAAAATGGTGAATTGTCATTTCAAACTAAAGCTGAGTGCTTCATGTACTGTAGTGTAAGGTTTCATACTTAGTAAATAATTAATGAGGTTTGCTCTTCATACTTATCTTCAGTTTGAGTTTGTATAAAGCAATATTGCTTATGGAGTGATACATCTGGTTTAACCTGAATCGCTCAATAGATTTACGTACATTTATTATCATTTATTCTATGATTTTTTTAGTGTAAAGATTTGTTAGGGTCATGGCATCAGTGCTTGAAACTAAGTTATATATGGTACTCGATTCAAATGGGCAAGATTTTAAAAGAATAAACCAAATCTTAATATGTTTATATATATATATAAATATATATATATATATATATATATATATATATATATATATATATATATATATATAAGTAGAGTTGGCAACCATAGTCGAGGGCGACCAGAAGGCTCCCTTTTCAATATCAATATATATATATATATATATATATATATATATATATATATATATATATATATATATATATTAATATTGAAAAGGGAGCCTTCTGGTCGCCCTCGACTATGGTTAGATAACAAATAGATTAAAAAAAATATATAGAGAGAGATAAATATATATATATATATATATATATATATATATATATATATATATATATATATATAATAATTAGAGATGAAAATTTAATTATAACATTTTTTAATTTAACATTATTTCATATATATATATTTATATATATAGGAAATAATATTTTTTGGCAATTAACTTTTTTCTATATATATATATATATATATATATATATATATATATATATATATATATATATATATATATATATATATATATATATATATATATATATATATACGACGAATGCAGCAAGCTCGCTCCAGATCTCTCACTCCCAGACGTCCCCCATCATCCTGACTCCCCCGCCCTTCATCCATCCCGCCCACCCACCCCCCACCCCCTGTGCAAATAAATAGATATGTAATTCACGGCTCATTGGCCTTGTGCATAGACTGTTTGCCTATGATCCGGAGACCTGGGTTCAATCCCAGGTTGCGTCATACCAAAGACTTTTAAAATGGTACTTGATACCTCCTTGCTTAACACTCAGCAACATAAGGCATATCTCAAAGGTAAAGTGGAGCAATCCTTCCCTACGCCTCGGTGTAGTAGCTATTGGTCACCCTCCCACTACAGTTGCCAACTTTTCATTACTTAATATATATATAGAGAGAGAGGGACTTTGTGTGTGTTTGAAAAGAAAGAATAAAAACTAAATATATCTTTAGAGACGGTGATTCTTTTCACCTGACTTCTAAATATTAAAGAAACAAAACATACTTTTGGCTTTATAATTAAATCTACTTCATCCGCCAGCATCTCACAGTCGCTTTTACATTTAAGGAGTTAAAACCTTTTTGATAAATCATATAACCGATCATTCGATTATTTCTAAATTCCATGCAATGTATTTATTAAATGGTATTACTTACACGAAAAAGAAGCTTATTTCATACGAGATTCTCACCTATTTTCCTTTCTTCTATAGAATGTGTTGCCTTTAAAAAAAAAATTTAAAAAGAGTTTATCGTGAGAATTGCGTACTGGTTTGTGCCGTGGGCCTCAGTGCACCTAGCTGTAAGTGCACGAGCCTTTCAGCCAATAAAGTTACAAATATGCACACGCGTACGCGTGCTAAAGGAGAAAGATTCGGAAAGAATCGAGAAGGAAAATAATTCTTAAAGTTAAATGGAGCGTCGGTTCATTTTCGGCAATCTATTATCACTTCCCTTATCCCAAGTGACAAAAAAAAGTAAAATCGAATGATAATCGAAATATAAAGAGAAAGATGAGAAGACTTGAGGTTGTGAAAAAAAATTACCTGAAAAATTCTTCAAGAACTGTCAAAGAAAAGAGTAAGAAAGGAACAGGAAAGAATGGAATCTTGGTATTCTCTCAGAAATGACAATATGGAATATAGTCTGAAGGAGTGGGTAAAAAAAATGATATAATAATAATAATAATAATAATAATAATAATAATAATAATAATTACTACAATGATTCATAATAATAATAATGGTTGGCATAAAAATGGTGATGATGATGTTGACGATGATGATGTGGTGGAGGAGGGGTAAACTCGCCGATGATATATCAATAAAAGACTGAAAAGCATGAAAAATAATGGCATGAATGACAATAATTGATGATGCTTATGTGATGAAAAATTGTTATAATAATAATAATAATAATTATTATTATTATTATTATTATTATTATTATTATTATTATTATTATTATTATTATAAAGCGAAATCTCATACGAGAAAGCTTGGACATGGCTATGAAAAGTAAACCTTTTGAGAGAAACTGAATCTCTTCAAATAGCAGCACAAAACAATTCAATAAGGAAAAACTATGTTTAAACAAAAATAGATAAGACGCAACAAAATAGCAAGAATATGTTATGGGGGGATATAGACGAAATGACCAATTATATAATAAGCGAATACAGTAAATCAGAGCAAAAAGAGTATAAGACTAGACACGACTGGTTGAGGAAAGTAATTCACTAAGAGTTATGCAAAAAAGTTAAATTTGACCATACGAACAAGTGCTATCTATATGCGCAACAAAGAATCCGTCAAAGAGAATGATACGCACAAGATAGTTAGCAAAAAGTAAAGATAAAAATAAGAATAACGATATAATATAACCTACCGAACAGTAGACTTTGTCGTCCCGACAGACCACAGAATGAATTTTTTTTAAAAAAGAGCGAAAAGTGAGGTAATTACCTAGACCTTGCAAAAAAACTGTAAAGAAAGCGATGGAACATGAAGATGACGGTGATACCAAATGTGATTGGTGCACTTGGATCAATCTTCAAAAGATAGGTAAAGTGACTGAATGACTTGAAAATAAGAGGACAAAAAAGACCATCCAGACTATATCTTTATTAGGATCGGCCTAAATACGGAGAAGAATCCAGTAGACTTGAGAAGATTTACTCTCTATCAAACTTCTGTAAGAAACCGCCAGCTAACGTAGATGCGAATAAATCTCATAGGAATAATAATAATGATAATAATAATATTTCATAGGACTTTGAGAATCACCTCATCGTGGCTAGAAGACCAGATTTAGTGTTAACCCATAAGAAAAAAATGTGTCAACTGGTAGACACCGCTATTCTAGCTGCTCACTGAGTTAAGATAAAAGAAAAAAAAACTCGAAGAATACTTGGATTTTAAAAGTTAGCCACAAAAAGTTGTGGAATGTGAAGGCAACATTTATAGTAATTAGAGTTGGTGCTTTTGTAACAATTCTTAAGAACCTGGAAAAGTGATTCTAGATACCGGAAGTCTGAAGAAGAATTGACACTCTCCAGATCTCACAGCACTTCTGAAACCGGTTAGAATATTTGATAAAGTCATGGAAAAATGAGGAAACTTGTTACCCAGAATTCAGTGAAAAACCAGCTGTTACAACTATCTTAGTTTTATTTCTTTACTGAAGGGCAAAACAACTTCATGGGTTATTTAACACCAAAGTCATACTTGTAGAAACAGTGTCCTCAGTATGATACTAATGGTGAGGCTCCAATTCTTGAAATTTGAGGAATGTTATTTACCACTTCATTGTCATTACTCTCTGGTCCACACTGACAAAGAGTGGTAGCACCTGTTAGGGTATCCTCAATGATTCAACCGGAAATATTTAACCTTTTTAGTGTGTCTTAAAAACGACTGATGTTAAATTGTTTTATAGCAATACTTGAAATGGTTTAACTGTTTGCAAACGATTGATTAAAGCAAAATATAATTATTCATGTTAGATAGGAATAGGCGAAAGCATTTAACGATGTACAATGAAATGAATTCTGACTTCTTTTTTTAAAGGACCGCCATAGTACTATTTGACCTTTAGCTGAAGGGATAAGAGTGTTCATATCTTTCCCAAAGGTACTAATTCAAAATTGAACGTATTATCATGGATTGATTTCGAACACACTTCTTACCATGTCATAAGTACGCATAGTAGCCAGTAAATGCTGGTGTAAGAGAGAAAGAAAACGCGTAAAGATTATAAAACAATAAAAGAAACTCTACATTAGTAACGGAATTAAACGGTTTCTTTGTAACTTACACCAGACTATTCCTTAACTAAACAAAAGAGAAAACTTACAACTGTAACAAGGTCTTCATACCAAAGCTATGATGTTGACATTATATTTCTGTAAAAAAGGATGGAGAAGATTCAATAGTAACATGAATCGTGTTGCTGTGGCAATTCATGAATTTAAAGAATGAATAAAGATAATCAGAATCCAACGGCTTCAGCATAAAACAAACGAAAGAAATTGCATATGAAGTAATAAGTACATGGCTACGCTGAGGACACCTGAAGTGAGAAACCTAATGGCCCTAAATGATATTCCATAATATCACCAAAAAAATAGGCGAGAAAAGACACCAGAGGATACCAAGTATATGCTATATGTAGAGAGAGAGAGTGAAAGAGAGAAAGAGAGAGAGAGAGAGAGAGATGAGTAAATCTTTTTAGATAGTAAGTGAATGAAGCAAACTGGCTCAGAAGGATTAAAATAGTCGGCATGGATGCTGAAAATCATTTACAATGACATTTCCAGACTTCAGTGAAGACTATAATTTATGGTGAAAAATTGCCGAAGAAGTAGATGAACAAAAATCAACATACAAAGAATGAAGATTTGAAAAGAAGAAATGAAAAAGAAATAGGAAAAAAAGAGTATGTAGAGTATAACAAAGCATTTGGAAAAAGGAGGCAAAATGATGGGATAAAATCGAAGAACGAAAAGGAAGAGTGGAATAAGAAATAATTTGAAAAAAAAAATTGTGATGAAGACAGAGATAAAAGAGGTATGAGAGTATAGTTGATATGTTAACGTAATAAGGACTGTTTGAGGGGAAAAGAAAATTCGTAGTGAGAACCATGAAAATAATTATTGAAAATAAATCGAAAGAAGTAAACAAAAAGGAAAAAAGCAGAAATCATTTGATGGAAAAAGAAAAATACAGAGAAATAATTATAATGATAAAAATAAAAATAACGCACTAGAGAACAAGAAAACTCATGACGATGAATAAGGATTTACATCTCAGAGATGATGTACACAGACTGTATGTGTCAAGGAAAGAAGGAGGAAGATGACTTGCCATCATTAACGATGGCATCAATACATCGATACAACGACTAGAAGACTACATAAAAAGCTCTGGGGAAGACTGATTACAACTACTACAAACATAACAGACAACACAAGCGTCAACCGAACAAAAATAACGAAAAAACAAAAAGGGTGAGAAAAACAACTATATGAACATTTCAATCAATAAAAAAAGCAAAATCTAACACGAGAATATTAGGACATGGCTAGGATAGGGAAACCTTAAGAGAGAAACTGAATCTCTTCCGAAAGCAGCAGAGAACAAGCCATAAGGACTATGTGAAAGCAAAAATACACAAGACGCAGGAAAATAACCGATGAAGATTAAGTTATGATAAAGACGATCAATTGCATTAGTGAATGCAGTAGATTAACACAGTGAGAGATTATAAGACTAGACATGACTGGGTGGGAAAGGGAATCTACTGGGAATTGTATAAGAAGTTTAAATTTGTAGTGATAATGAATGAAAAAAGAGAACCTGCCGAATAGTTGTCTTTCCCGTTCCGGCTGACTACAGAGTAAAAATGAAGGGAGGCGAAAAGAGAGATAAATAGCTGGACATTGCAAGAAAACTGAAAAAAAAACTATGGAATGTGAAGGTGACGGTGATACCAATTGTAACTGGTGTCCTCGGTATAGTCATCAAAAGGATGGTCTAAAGCCTGGAGGACTTGTGGAGACCATCCAAACTACAGCAGTGTTGAGATCGACCAAAATACTAAGAAGTGTCTTGGTGACTTAAGGAAAATTGCTGACACTCAGAACCCAGTGGAAAACCCTTAGCTAACGTTGTTATGAAAAATTCCCAAATGAGTAACATAATAATAATAATTAGAAGTGTTCTCGAGACTTGTTGCTCAGACATCAGTAAAAACAACCATTTAAACCTGGTGTGAAAAACACGCAAGGAGGATAATAATAATAATATCAGACAAAACTCTCGTGAAAAACTCGCATATAATGAAGCTGATTTTGCTTAATGTTAAAAAAAGCATTGGTACATGAGGGTGATGGCCACACCCAGAGTATCTGGTGCGCTTGGAACGGTCTTTAAAGGTATGGAAAAGGGACTAGAAGAGTTGGAAATCATGGGACACACAGAGACTAGCATTGCTGAGATCAGCCAGAATACAGAGAACACTACTGATAACCAGAGGACACTTGCTTCCTCTCAGGCTCTGAAAGAGATGAAAATATAAATCGTATTGTAAGCGAATGCAAGAAACTAGCTTAGAAAGAGTACAAGACTAGGCATGGCTGGGTGGGAACATGATCCACCTGGAATTGTGCAAGAAACTTAAATTTGACCATACGAGCAAATGGTATAAGCACAAACCAGAATTCGTTCTAGAGAGTGAAAATCATAAAATTACTGATTCAGTCGGCCGGGGCCATAGAATACACTGATTACATCTCTGCAGAGGGATAAAACCCCACCAACGAGTATCCTAGATATGACATTAACAATCTGATGGTTGGGCTCCAGTAATGCAGGAGCTTTGAGGAACGTCGAGTACTCTTTTATTGGCATCGATCCCGGGTCCACTTTGGCTTGAGTGGTAGCATTAATAGGGTCCTATGAATGGGCCAAAGAGATCGGATAGATATTTAAACTGTATGCAACCAAATGACTGATGTTTAATTGAACTGTTGGTGATTCATATCAATGCTTAGAACCATTTAACTTTGTTGACTTATGTTTTATTGAATTGTAGGAAATGGAACTGTTTGATTATTTACCTGTGTTTATCAACAAAATATGTTTACTAAGCATATATTCAATACATATATAAAAACAGGATTTGGCATTAAATAACGCACATGGTTGACACGCCATAGAACGAAAACAAACTCAAGCTCATCAAATTTTCTTGTATTTTGAGATAGAAATCGATCACCTAGTAACCACCTGAAGGCTTGACCTACGGCAAATTTTAAAAAAATGAAAACTTGACGTCCTGTGGATTGTACTGTTCCAGCCACTCACTGGGTAAAAATAAAAGAAAGTAAAGAGATAGATAAATACCAGACGGAGACCAAGAAGAAACATGTGGAATATGTGGATGACGGTGATACCTATTGTAATTGGAGTGCTTGGAATGGTCCCCAAAGGACTGGAAAAGAGATTGGAACAGTTGGAAAATGGAGGAAGAATTGCGACTATTCAGACTACAGTATTGTTGAAATCTGCCAGAATACAAAGAGCCCAGGAGATCAGCGGAGACTTGTTGTCACTCAGATTCCAGTGAAAGGCCACCAGCTAACGTTGCTGTGAAAATCTCGCAAGAAGAAGGTGAAAATGAAGAAAGAATGAATAAAACTGATGAAAGAGTAGAAGACTAGTTTAGCTGTAGAAGAAGAAAAATAATAAATGAAAGAGGTGGGAAATTATTTCAAGAAAATGAAATGAATAATAATAAAAAAAAATTGTGATGAAAAAGAGAAAAAATTATGAAGCAAAAAAAACAGTTGAATGGAAACAATAAACAATATTATGTAAGATCGTTTTGGCAATGTCCCTTTGTGTTAACAAGTAAATCCTAGGAGCCTTTTGTGTTGTGTGAAATCTCCCCAAAGAATCATCTTTTTTAAGTCTAAAAGAACGAGGCATGCCCACAGCAAGATTGTGTACAGAATGTCAAGTCTCTCACAGAAAACTATTAAAAAATATCGTGACATTCCAGTCTCTTCTTCATATAGTCATCAGTAAAATGGTCTTTTCTCCGTGCGCAATTATCTTCTTAAACGTTCGTCTTCCGTTTTTGTGCTCAGCCCGGTCATGCTTCTCAGCAAGGAAGAGAACACATTCCCGTCTTTCTTTCCATAACTCCTTTTAGTGACACATATCAAGGAAATCCTCTCTGTTATAGAATTTTATTCCTTTCCCATTTTTCGTTTTTTTTTTTTTTGTTGTTGTTGTTAAACTTTTTTAGATGAACAGTTTTATTTCTGTCTACACACACACACACACACACACACACACACATACATATATATATATATATATATATATATACATTCATTTATGTATGTATGTATGACGAAACACACACACACACACACACGCAGATATTTATTCTTTTCTTCATTCGTTTAATTCTTTCCTTTACTTTTCTTTTTTTTTTTTTTTTACTTTTACGGAATTTGCTGGTGGGTCCAATCAAATTGAAATCAACCAATATGCACCCATCAACGTGACTTGTTGATACCACTTACTGTCAAAGACAGTCATTCACGCTTACAATAAGTCGATTGATAGGATAATTATTTTTCGACTCTCTTGATAGACGAAAATAGATAATGTCACTTAGTGTATTTGCACATAACTACGAATTCAAAATAACGCGAATGGTTTTATTCGTCAGAGAAAAAAAGAAATAATACACAGATACATAGTAGGTATTGTAGATTTTAGAAGTCTTCAAATACAATAAGAATTGGAAGGGAAATGGGAAGCTTCCTTTTATCCAAGCAGGCTCATCTTCCAGCTTTGAAAATTAAAAACATTTGGAGTCGGCCAGCTACGTTGACAGCAACATATTCTCGGCACATTGGCTTGGAAAAGAAAGGTTTTATTCGGCTTTCATAAAGTTGTTCTTGAACAAAAATATTTTTCAAGTTACAAATTGTTCTGCTAATTTTGTTAGTGATTCGCGATGCTTTAAAAATGTTATTTCCAGCCTTCTATTATCATGTCTTTCTTTTGTTCCTTTTAGGCTCTCCAAAGCTGATTCAATGCCTCAGAAGTAGCCACTTGAAATTTGTGGTCGATTTACTGTATTGTAGACAATATGTGCTGGATATATTCAGATATTACTGGGGCCTTAATATCAGTATTAGACTTTCTTACTTGACGACCAGCAGCGTGTCTTTTCACGCCAAATTCGTGCTTAATCTTATCTTTTTTGAAGTTATTTTGAGACAGAAATGCAGTTTTACTCTTCAAGTACCTGTGACTACACAGAGGTTTGATAAAAGTTTTGGTCTGGTTTGGTTTTATGGCATATCAACCATTGTAGATTATTTAATGACAAATCTATTTTTATGCACATAAACAGTTCTATTTCAAACAATACAGTTTAGCATGAACACACAACTTAAATGTTAAAACAGTTCTAGTTCAAGTAATTCATTTTAGCTGAATACAAGTTTTTGTTATCACACAGATGAATGTAAAAACAGTTCTATTTCAAACCATTCAGTTGAGCTTCGGTCCACAGTTTTTAATTTACACACAGTTAAACGATCAAACAGTTCTATTTCAAGCAATTCAGTTTACCATGTTAATAAAGTTAAATGGTTCCTAGTATTGCTATGTATCACAAACAATTAAATTAAACATCAGTCATTTGTTTATACACAAAGGATTAAACAGTTCTATTTCAAACAATTCCGTTTTGAATAAGTACAGTTTTTTTGTTTACATAATTAAGACAGAGTGTTTCGTTGTATCACAACTCATCAGGGTTGCTAGGCCCGTGAAATGCTTGAAGCTGTGATCGAAACCTCTTTGACTTTACGGCAGCTGGATATTCTACCCCACAGTCACCAATAAACTCAACATTTAACAAAAGCGAAAGTTTTCTTACCTAGATAAGGATTTAGGAAAAGTTGATATAAATAAAGTTAATATGAATAAACTATTTGGCCTACGTTAATATGAATGCCATTGGAAAATTTGATTTATTAATTCACATGGAATTACCCTAAAATCATGGGAGGCTCGCTTTGTGTCACAATTATTTTCTACGGAAGTGTAATCAGAAAGCTAAGTTTAGATATTGAATGAGGCTGTGTTCCTATCGCGCCAACGACTGTGGTAAGAGAATGAATCAATCTCTTTCTCTCTTTCCAGCTATGGAAAAATATTAAGACAGACTGAGTTCAATATACTTTGTAAGACAACAAATCAAGAAGATGGTTAAGTTTGAAATCAAACCAGCTATACTCCGCATAAAAATGATGTTGTATCACATGCTGATCATGGAAGAGGGTTGTGTGAATAAGGCTCTGAAATTATGCATACATACATTTATATGCACCTGCACACAATGGTTTTGGTTTCTTGGCTCTTTAGGCCTACCAACTTTTATGGGTTATATGCTGTAAAAGCCATTCTTATATAACGACAGCAGTGATTCTATTTTTCTATTTAAGTAGAGTTCATTAGAAAGATAGTGCCTTTCAAAAGGGTATTCGTTCGAAATTTAACGCAATAGTCTGACTGGATTTCGAACTTGCTTACTACGATGTCACTAGTCATCTATAACATCACAGGGACTCCCAGCTAACACATTGGGTTTTAATGATAGTTCTACCGTGACGCTCCATTTGAAGTAGTGCCAGATAAAATCAAGACAAAACATTACTATCGACACTTGACTCAATTATAACTAATGGATATATGAAAAGTTAAGAAATGTGCAGATCGACGAATTTTAAAATACCAAACCAGTTGGTGCAAATTTCTTAAAACAGCTGTAGGTCAATGCCAGAGTTTCATTTTTCTTGCCTTTCATGGATGAGATCGTAACCCTGTGGCAATATTTGAAGAAACTTACTCGCACACTGATTTTAATTCTCTCGTCTATATCTTCCAGTGTGTAATCTTCCAATGTGTAATCGGTCGCTGAAAGAAAAAACAACTTTTTTTCTAATTCAAGTTTCTGTAAATATGTCGCTAAATGTTTTCTCTCAAATCTTATATACATGTTTGTGTGTTTATTCAATAATGTATACTGTAGTGGCTGAAGCAACACTTATATCGGGATCGTTAGATACACTATCTCGCATAAGACATTCCAAAATAGATATAGCTTATAGAGGACAGTTATAGATTGTGTTTATGAAACTGACTTACGAAAAATTCTCTCCAAAATAATATCATCTCGCAGTTTCTTTCTATTATCTTTGCCAAATGAATAACAGCTGGAAAATTATATTTCTTTGTGAAATTTTCAAGGGAACATTTAAATAAAGTATATCAGGCGAAAACGATAATCAATAATTTCAGTTACAAATTAAGCAAAACTTGTGAATATTTGTATTATTTATTTTACCATTACCTATCTCTTTCTGCACCCCTATCTCTCTCTCCCCTTCTATCTCTTTGTGTGTTTCTCTCTCTCTCCACACACACACACACACACACACACACACACATATATATATATATATATATATATATATATATATATTAAACTGATGTAAAATATTATGCAATTTTATTTAGTTTGGCTTGTTTTGGTTTTGTTTTATGGCATATCAACCATTGTTGGTTATTAATGCCAAAACCATTTTATACATATAAAAAGTTCTATTTCCAACAATTCAGTTTAACATAAGTGCACAGTTAAAATGGCAAAACAGTTCTTTTTCAAACAATTCATTTTTGCATAAGTATTCTGTTTAGTTCTGTTTGACCCATAGATAGGATCTTATTTGATGATACCACTCCGGGTCAGAATAGACCAGGGAGCGTTTGCAATAAAGGGATACTTTGCATTATCCAAAGCTTTAGAATTATTGGAGTTCCACTATCAGATGATTTAGTTGATTTAGAGTTATATCAAGACACTCGGTAAGGTGGGACTTACCTCTCTGCAGAGATGAAATCGGTGTTGTGTACAGCCCCAGCTGACTGGGTTAGCAGTTTTATTTAGATAATTATTGATTTTTTTTTTACTTGACATTCACTTATTCAACAGAGAAAACAATATATTTGCATCAGAAAAACAATGGCAATGAAAAATAGATTCATTTCAAGTATTCAAATTGAACCTCATCCAGACTAGAACCACGGCAGCCGTCAACACCATAAAGAAAGATAATTTTCAATAGGAAATATTTCTTATTGTTTGAAGAGGTTGAAAATCAATCATATTCATTGAATTACTGTAATCTGTACAAAATAGAAAGGCTCGGTTACACCATGTGTTAAAAGAAAACAGTCGGTTGGCTGGTTAGTTAGATTTTACAGAAAGTTTACCTTGGGGTCATTTTATGCCGAAAATAGAAAAGTATCATTCAAACATGGAAATTAACAGGTGAATGTTTATGATATGCGTCTCTTGTTTCTAGTTCAACACGGCAAACGATTTTGGATACGTGAGAAAACGTAGAATTTTATTAGGTCATTTTTATGACAACATTTTCTTCTAAAAAAACTTTATTTCTCTCGTCAGCAGTTCAAATATTTTCAAATATTTCGAAAAATATATTGAATTAGAATCAAAAGTCTTCTTTTGCATAATTGATTCTAGAAAAACAAGGAAATAATCTTTTAAGAAATTATGTTATGCATTTATATGTTGGTTGGTTGGTTGGTTAGAGGGGTTTATGGAATATCAACCTTCGTAGCTTATTTAATGCTAAATCCATTTTTATACAAATAATCTATTCTATTCAAAACAAATCAGTTTATCACAGTTTAATTGTCAAAAACATTTCTATTTCAAGCTATTCAGTTGGGTTGAGCAGTTTTAATTCAAACAATTTAGTTTATTATAAGTATACGTTTAGTGTACACACAGTTAAATGCCAAAACAGTTCTATTTTGAACAGTTCAGTTTAGTAGAAGTACAGTTTCAATGTCAACACATTTCTATTTCAAAGAATTCAGTTTATCATACGTACGCAGTTGACATGCCAAAACAGTTCTATTTCAAGTCATTCACTTTACATAATAAGTACGCAGTTTAGTTCTATTCAACTTATAGATAAGGCCCCACCAGGTGCTAATACTCCGGGCTAGAGTGGAGCTGGGATTGATGGCGATGAAGGGGTGATTTATATTCCCCAAAGCTCTAGCATTACTCGAACCTCAATCTCAGATTGTTTAGTGTCAAATCAGGACACTCGTTAGAGGGCGTCTTACCCCTCTGCAGAGGTAGAGTCGGTGTATTTTACAACCCCAGCCGACTGGACAAGTGTTGATATGGTTTTGCCAAAGAAATGCTGAATATATTTTGACACAGTTGAAACTTCCTGTCTGCACGTCAACAAGAAAACTCAAAATCTAGTACATAAGAACACAAATAATAAAAAAATAGCTGAAAAGCAACTCAGGAATAGGATTTTTGGCTTAGACCAATAAACTATTTAATGGTAATATATATCTTGGAAAGAATATAGTAAAAAGCTTTGTTAAAAGACTTATAACAAATCTCTTCAGTAGCTAATGACCGTATTACAAATGTATACAAAACACCATGACTTTTTTTTTAAAGTATGGCCCAGTGCTGGGGCTGACGAATTCAGGGACTTTATCTCTGCAGAGTGGTGAGACCCTCAAAAATTACTGTCCTGGATATGAAGCTAAACTATCTGATGATGATGTTTTGGTAATGCGGGAGTTTTGGGGAATGCGGAGTACCCCTTCATTGCCATTGCTCCCCGGTCCACTCTAATCAGAAGTTGTAGCACCTGATAAGGTCCTATCTATGGGTCAGATATGTTTGACATTTGAATTGTGTAGTCATGTAAAACTAAATTGTTGCAAATAGAACCATCTGATCATATAATTGTGTGTAAACAAGTGATTAATGTTTAATTGAATTGTTAGTGATAATTAGCAATGCTTGAAAATATTAAACTGTGATCAAAAATGATAAACAGTAAATAGAATTATACGTATGAGATAGAAATATGTGATAACATTTGACTGTGGTAAAAAATGAACTTGAGGTCATTTAAAAATGTATCTTCAACATATGTTTAGAAATCATTTATTCAATATAGATTTATAAAAAGTATTTGGCATTAAATGACCTACAATGGTTGATATTCCATAAAACCACACCAACCGACCAACCAACTTTTTCAGTATGTCTTATCTGCTGACTGCAAAGTGTTTGAAAAAAAAGTGATGGATAAAAGTTCTAACTTTAGTTTCTGGTTTGGAAATATATAACTTGATATTTGCTTTTTTTTTTTTTGCTGTATTAAGGACATGAATTCAAAACGATCATGCACTTGAATATCATATACTCACACTGTAAATCGAACCCATCGCTAAGAAGTACTATATATAATAAAAACAAATCTCTGGCCCTGTTAAAAACCACAGAAAATTTAGTTGCTATAAATCTAAGTAAAGTAATGTTGGCGACCTTAGTCGAGAGTGATCTGAAGGCTCCCTTTTCAATAGCTACTACACCGAGATGTAGGAGAGGGCGCCGATCAATTCGCTGGATTGCTCCACTTTACTCTTGATCTTTACTTTATAAAGCTGAGTGTTAAGCAAGGCAGAATCGAGTACTATTTTTTGAATCTTTGGTAAGAGTCGACCAAGAATTGAACCCCGGTCTCCCGGACCATTGGCGAATACTCTACTCATGAGGCCAATGACCCGGTAACGCTAGAGCACTAACTATCCTTAATTTATGCCAAGATGGACAGTAAGTCAAAGAGGAATAAAAAAGAAAGAATTATAATGTGATCATACAAAAAATACACATTAATTTATAAAGCTACTTCGAGACTTCCTTGACACCTACGTAAATTAACAAATACATTCAAGCATCAATAGAAAATACACACACATACATGCGTAATTATCTACTTATTTACGTAAAAAGCGTCACTCGTATAAATGAAGAGAGAGATTCTCTTGTGAAGACACGACAAACAATCACGCTAGCTTTCATACACAAAACGCGTGTGAAGTCATTAGGGAAAGATCGAAAACTAAATCTAATTTATTTCATTGGCAAATTTAATTATGATAGCGATATCATTTTTGACATTTTTCTACACGAGATCTGACGCAGTTCCCAATTCGGCCAGTTAACGCTTATTCCCCTGATTCTTTTGCCAAACAAAACTCTCGTTTCTCGTCTTCCAAACTTACTATTTCTGATATTTGTTTCTTTCTTTACAAGAGAAAATAAACATGCAACCATCACTGCTGTCCGCTGCACAGGCTCAGCAATAACCTACACCCTTTGGCTTCTAAGACCACAAGCGTCGTATTTATAATTACTGATAGGACAGTTATCATCGTTGAATTATTTGGCCTTTTACGACTTTGATTGTATCTGACGGAAGAACAAGTATCTTATTTATATTTGCGGAAAATCATTAGTAAAATAGTTGCATTTTGTGTTTACCCACAATGCAAAGAAAAAAGGCATCATCTTTAAACAATTTTCCCTACAGAAATGAACATTAACATCTTCTTCGTAGTCTTCTTCTTCTTCTTCTTCTTCTTCTTCTTCTTCTTCTTCTTCTTCTTCTCTTAATAATAATAATAATAATAATCCATTTTTATATGTATAATAGATCAACACAGCCATAAAGAACATCTTACAAGGACTGTTGATAGAACTATAAGGTTAGTGTCCTAGAACAAAATAAAACATTTTCCAATCAAGTAAATCCAATAAATAATTATGAATAATAAAAGGAAATAGATTTTTTAAGCAAATGAAATTAAAATACGTTACTAATTAGGTATTATGAAAAGTAATATCTGGTTCATTATGAAGGATAATCAAAATAACGCCATCAAGACTAATTACGTAAACGCAAAATATATGAGACACTCGTGAATTAAAAGTGGAGGCTATGTTAATCTCATGATAAGGGAATACAGCAATCTGGCTCTGAGGTAATACAAGTCTGCAAAGGAAAGATGATCTTGAGGGAATTTTGCAAATGACTAAAATCGAGCCATGCTGACAAATCAAGTGAACAAACCAGAATATATGCTTGAAAATGAAGCCCATAAAATTCTCTTGGATGATCTAATCCTGACAAAAAACTGGATCTGTTGTTAACGAAAAAAGGGATAACTTTTCGACAAGTGGATTTTACCCTTCCGGACAAGCTTATTGTGAAAAAATAAAGAAAACCGAAAAGATGGACAAATACTCGAATTTTACCTGAGAACTAAAAATTATGTAGAACTTAAAGGTAACGGTGATAACTGCTGTAGTTGGTGCTCTTGGAACAGTCTGAAAAAGAGGCTGGGACTACTAGAGGTTAAAGAAAGAATCGAGACCACCCAGAAAACATCACTATTGAAATAAACAAGAATAATTGAAAGACTCCTGGACTCTTGAGGAGACTTCCCGTTACTCAGTCTTTTGTGAAAAACTAGTCGATGAAAACTCGTAATTATTAGAATGATAATAATAATGATAATAATTATAGTCCTGGGTATGATAAAAAAAACCGATAGATAAACACATAAACAAGATTTTTGTACTCGCAGCATATATGAAATGCAAAAAATGAACTTTGGGGAACTGCTTATCTTCTTAAAAGAGTAATAAAGGATGTAACAGAAAAATATCATCCAAAAGAGATTGCAAAAATATCAATATAAAGAATAGATACAATCACTATTTTCCCTTTACGAAGGTTTTGTGTGAAGATCGGGGAAAGGTTTTTAAAAATTCGAAAGTTAAGCTAGAAATTAAATAATAATAATATGACACACATAAACTCCTATGGGACTTTGACGTATAAACAGATCACTGTATCTCGGCCAGAAGACCAGACCTAATAATCATCAACAAAAAAAAGAAAGAGAATTTGCACAATTGTCGACTTTACAGTTCCAGCTGACCACAGAATAAAACTGAAAGAATGTGAAATGAAAGATAAATACCTTGATCTTGCTAGAGAATTGAAAAAAAAAAACTGTGGAACATGAAAGTGACAATTATAACAATTTTGATTGGTACTTTTGGTACAATAACTAAAGGATTATTAAAGGGACTGGAAGAGTTGGAAGTTGGTGATCGAATGGAGACCATCCAAACAACAGTATTATTGAAAACAACCAGAATACTGAGAAGAGTCCTGGAGACTTGAGAAGATTTGAGGAGACTTGCTGTCTCTCAAACTCTAGTGAAAGACCATCAGCTAACGCGGATAGGAAAAACTCTAAAGGAGATAGCAATAATAATAATAATAATCAACAAACAATGCAGAATTGTGGACTTTACTGTCCTGGCTGACCACAGAATAAAATTGAAGGAAAGTAAAAAGAAGGATATCTCGACCTTGCTACGGAATTGAAAAAAACTATTGACCATTAGGGTGACAATTATACCTATTTTTATTGGTACTTCGGAAGCCATTTTGGTTTTTATGGCTTCCGAAGAAATAGATCCACGACCTCACAAATATTAACCATCCGCAGAATCCTTGAAGGTGTACGGGCAAAAAACCTACAAGCGACATTAATATTTGTCGACTTTACCAAGGCTTTCGACTCCATTCACAGAGGAAAGATGGAACAAATCCTACTAGCGTACGGCATACCTAAAGAAACCGTAGCGGCAATAACGATTCTCTATAGAAACACTAAAGTAAAAGTACGATCACCGGATGGAGACACAGAATACTTTGACATTGTAGCAGGAGTACTACAAGGGGACACGCTGGTCCCGTACCTCTTTATCATTTGTCTAGACTACGTACTTAGAACATCGATTGACAAAATCAAAGAGAATGGCTTCGAACTGACGAAGAAAAGAAGCAGAAGATACCCCGCAACAACAATTACCGATGCCGACTACGCCGATGACATAGCGATACTGGCAAATACACCTGACCAAGCCGAAACACTTCTGCATAGTTTGGAATGAGCAGCAGCAAGCATAGGCCTCTATGTTAATGCACACAAAACGGAATATATGTGCTATAACCAAACGGGGGACATCTCCACTCTAGAAGGAACCCCACTTAAAATAGTAGACAAATTCACGTACCTAGGAAGCAGCGTCGAATCAACCGAAAAGGACATCGAAACGAGGTTAACGAAAGCATGGACAGCTATCAATAGGCTATCGATTATATGGAAATCAGACCTAACCGATAAAATGAAACGCAGTTTCTTCCAGGCAGCGGTCACATCGATACTGCTATATGGATGCACTACATGGACGCTAACAAAACGACTGGAGAAGAAGCTAGATGGCAATTACACAAGAATGCTGCGTGCAATCCTGAACAAGTCCTGGCAGCAACACCCCACAAGACACCAACTGTACGGCCACCTGCCCCCTATCACGAAAACTATTCAAGTTAGACGAACCAGACATGCAGTACACTGCTGGAGAAGCAGGGACGAGCTCATAAGAGATGTACTCTTATGGATCCCCACACATGGCCGCGCAAAAGCAGGACGACCAGCTCGAACGTACATTCAGCAGCTATGTGAGGATACAGGATGTTGCCCTGAAGACCTACCTAGGGCGATGAACGATAAGGAGGAGTGGCGAGAGAGGGTCAGGGATATCCGTGCTACCAGCACGATATGATGATGATGATGATTTATTGGTACGTTTAGTACACTCACAAAGGATTATTAAAGGGACTGGAGGATTTGGACTTAAGAGGATGAGTGAAGACGATCCAAACTACATTATCGAAAATGGCCAGAATACTGAGAAGATTCCTGGATATTTAAGGTGACTTGCTCTCACTCAAACTCCAGGGAAAGACCATAAACTAAAACTGATGTCAAAAACTCCTAAGGAGTAATACTTGAGCTGTGCCCTAGTTAGATATTCGGGATCCTTTCTCAAGTGGACCAGAGATTAACTTAAACAAATGGATCAAAGAACAAGGAAACTAATGACCATGCATAAGTCATTACATCACAGAGACGACATTGACAGATTATTTGTTTCAAGAAAAGAGGGAGGAAGAGGACTTGCAAGCATCGAAGAAAGCGTTGACGCATCGATAAAACGGCTCGAAGACTACGTACAAAAAGACGAACGAAGACTAATTACACCCATCACAAATGATACGGACAACACGATAGACGATTGAATGACAACAACTAGGAAACAAAAATGGGAGAAAAAAACAACTCTTTGGTCGCTTTAAAGGACTAATAAACTACATTTCACACCAGAAAACCTGAACCTGGCTAAGAAAAGGAAACCTTAGGAGAGAAACAGAATCTCTTCCAATTTCAGCACAGGACAACGCCATTAGGACCAATCATATCAAAGCGAGAATATATAAGATTCAACAAAACAGTAAATATTGGCTATGTGGTGACAGAGACGAAACGATCAATCACATAATAAGCGATTGCAGCAAATGGTCACAGAAGGAGTATAAGGCAAGACACGAGTGGGTCGGCAAGGTGATCTTCCGGGAAATGTGCAAGAAATTTAAATTCGACCATACGAACAAATGGTATATGCACAACCCAGCACCTGTCCTAGAAAATGACATGCATAAACTCCTTTGGGACTTCAACATAAAAACGGATCACCTAATCCCGGCCAGAAGACCAGACCTTATAATAATTACCAAAAAAAAAAAAAAGAATTTGCAAAATTGTCAACTTTGCTATCCTGGCGGATCACAGAATAATTCTGAAGGAATGGGAAAAGAAGGATAAGTACCTCGACATAGCTAGAGAATTGAAAAAGCTGTAGAACATGAAAGTAACGATATTGCCAGTTGTGATTGGGGCTTTAGGCACAATAACTTAAGGATTATTAAAAGGTGTGGAGGACTTGGAAGTTGGCGGACGGGTGGAGACTATCCAAATGACAGCATTGCAGAGAACGGCCAGAATCCTGAGACGATTCCAGGAGACTTGAGGACTCTTGCTGTCACTCAAACTCCAGTGAAAAACCATCAGCTAAACTTATGTGAAGAGCTCTAAATGAGTAAATAATAATAATAATAATAATAATAATAATAATAATAATAAGAAGAAGAAGAAGAAGAAGAAGAAGAAGAAGAAGAAGAAGAAGAAAGGGACAAAAACGGACTAATTACCACAGTCGAAATTACAGCTCCTGAAATAACCCAAACACTGAAAGAAAAACAGGAATTTAAAATCTAGACGCAAAAAGTGAAGGAAAAACAACGAGAAGGTCGTCATTAATTGGAATCATTTTGAGATGAGGCTTCTTAATCTGAGAATTAATTTTTATTTATTGCGGACTTTTTTTCTCATCTTGGTAGTTGCATAGCGGAGAGAGGCGTTGAGTCTCTACGGTTCCAGGTGAGCATTGTCAGAAGATAGCGGTTTCAAATCCTACCCAAGCCGGCAAGAGGTTTACTTGGTCAAAAACGTGGTGCGATAGACAACAACTATGGAAGGCAGTAATTACTGGGGATACGGTTACAAGACTGAGCATTCCTATCCGAGGTCGCAGTAAATCACCTGAAGAAGGCCAGAGGTGAAATTTGGCCGAAATGTAGTGAAAGAAGAAACAACACAAAAAACTACCGAGATGAGAAAAAAAAGTCCGTAATAAATAAAAATTAATTCTCAAACTAGAAGGTCATTTCAGATACCGTTATATGGTATCAAGTATTCATATCTAAATAATAATCGTTGGGCATTCAATAAGTTTCCAAACTGTTTTTTTACAGGCATTTAAAATTGGCGTAGACTCTTGAAAATTCAGTATGTTACTGCTATACATCTTATGAGATCACTGACCAATTCTTATGATATCAGGTTCAAATGAACAGCTACAGCAGCAATTGGAATACAACCTACTAAAACCTGATTGTCACAGCTGGTGAATTTCAAAAATACAATAAGGGCGTGAACACACTTTAGAGGAAGGATATGCAATTAAATTTTGTTTTAAACTTGGAATAAAATGCCACAGAAACGTATGGAATGCTTCAGACTGCTTTTCGAACATCTTGCATGAATCGAGCATAAGTTTTTGAGTGACATAAGAGATTCAAGAAAGGTAAGGAGTCAGTGAGGGGGGATTAGAGGTGTGGGAGGAGTAAGGAAGTCAATACACTAAAGTTGATTAGCCAAAGGGTTAGGGTTATGGTTACTATGTTGAGGTTTTACGGGAATTCTGGAAGAGATTCGGTCGGAAGAGACCAGCACTCTTCAAATCGGGTCAGTGGTATTTCCACCAGGACAATGTACTAGTCAACAACTCCATCCTTGTCACAGACTATTTGACGACCAAGATGGGCATCAAGACAGTTCATCAGCCTCACTATAGTCCAGACCTTGCTCCCTGTGACTTTTGGTTATTCCCAAAGCTCAAAGGCTATCGTTATGAGACAATTGAACAGATGAAAGAGGCTGTGACGAAGGTCATTGACATGCTGACACAAGAGGACTTCTATGGGGTCTTCCAAAAGTTGTTCGAACGGTACAACAGGTGCTTCTCAGCCGGAGGAGATTACTTCGAAGAGTTTCATGTGTGCACTATCAATAAAATTGCCAATACGAAAAAAGTCTGGAAACTTATTTAATGATCCTCGATAATCATTATAATTATAATTCCTAAACGTATACGTTTGAACCATAAATTGGAACCAAAAAGATGTTACCGCTCCGGGTCAGAGTAATGGCCAAGAATCTTAGCTCGACACGCCTCTGGGTTCTAGAACACAGTAAAGCGTGCAGACTAATGTAAGTCGTATTAGTTGTTATGCTTCGTGTATCACACACACATACACACACAAACAAACACATATACATATACACACACACATACACATACGCGCACACACACACACATATATATATATATGTGTGTGTGTGTGTGTGTGTGTGTGTGCGCAATATAAAATATTTTGGAAAACATAATAATTATCTTGTTTAAATATCTAAATTACTGAAGGAATTATGACTACTACGATTAAAACTACTACTGCTTCTGCAACTACTTCAAACAATTATAATAATATTGCTGTTGACAATGATAACTAAATGACTTTCTTAAATAACATTCACCATCATTTTATTTATCTTATTTTACGCTCTTATCTTTTGATCTCTTATTTAAAAAAAGTGAATTATCTTTGTCAATATTTCTCGTAAAGATAATCATTATCATTATTAGATTCCTGATAAAAAGTATCAGTTATAATTGTAGTTAGCGTCATTATCATCTAACTTGCTAACGTCGACCATTTACTAATGTTTAAATTCCGTTCCAATGCATTGGTCTCAAAATGATCAAGATAATTATTTAATTGTAATTCTGTTTAGGAATATCTTCTTTCAAATAGATTCTTCTAACATAATATGTGTCTGTCTATTTATGCCTGCCTTCCTCTCAGTCTCTCAGTCTCTCTCTCTCTCTCTCTCTATATATATATATATATATTGTTCTAAAAACTATTTTCTACATTGAAAGCTGTACCATTCACATTCAATTTCGCGCAGAGATGTTCATATTCAGTTTCATTCATAAGTAAATACAAATATACACTTTTTTCATAATTCTATCCAAGCTACCATTTTTACAGAACGCTGTCATTTAACGGTTCATTAGGTCATTTGACCTGGTTTTATTTGTGAAATAACTTTTAACTTATTTTAGTATTCTACATTAATTAACTACCAACAATTAATTCCTGGGAAAAAATTCATGTATATCAATCTGTATCATAAAGATTCAATTTCATTTAGTGCTATTCCTTTCAGTAAAATAAGAGAATTTTTCCTTTCATTAGATTTTTAAAAATCCATCTCTGATGCTATTTTTTCTTCTATTATAAAGCAGTTTAGATTAGCATAGTTTGTAAGTCCTTTTCCGAGGACCACTTATTTACTAATATTAATATCATACATCCGTACCATAACAGTACCAAACAGACATATGTACCACCACGTGGCGAACGGGTTTATGCGTGTATTGCTACGTCTTAAAAATAGTTGGACCCTCTTTTGACTTCGCTGAGGGAAAAGGTAACGAGCAGTCAAGACTCTGTCTTAGTTCATTAATACCAAAGTGTATCTGCTACTACACTTTTTAAGTAGTCGCCGGGCGAAAGAAAGAGATTATAAAAATTGAGTCGCTTGCGTTTGCTGGAAAAAGAGAAATATGTTTTTCTGAAGAAAGAGAGAGCAGACACAGGCCTTGGATTTTCTTGCTGGTTTTCTCTTGTAGTTTTAATATGCTTCTTCGCTGGTTTCATCTCCACAGCTGCATGTCTAATGGAATAGCCGTTTTTAAAACCCACCACAAAATGGGGGTCACGAACTTCGATCGTCCTCACATTGTCATAGCAAGCCTTTAACTGCCTGTTTTTACCTCATCGTCTCTGGCTGATTACTAACTTTCAGACCCGATTTTTGTCCTTACTTCCGCCTCGTTTCAGAGGGAGGGACCTATACATTTCCTGTGGTTCCACATCTGCGAAGAAGATTTTGGAATTCTGTTTTTTTTTTCTATACCGTTTTAATTGCTGAAGTCATTTACCCGTGACTAGCTGACCAACAACGAGTTCTCAGGACTGACTCATTCAAGTCAGCTAGTAGCACCGCAGACTCTCTCTGCTTTTTTTCTTATCATTTTTTTTTTTTACTTCTCTCCCTTATTCCCTAGAAATTATCTTTATAACATGAACCTATAATATCACGTTACACATTCACTATAATATCAATCAAAATATTCAGGATAAATGGATGCTTTTCATTTCCCCTTCCTTCTTAGTCTTACTTCCAGTTCTGTGCTATGCAGTTATTTATTGCATTGATTTGGAAATGCTAAGTTGCTAAGTATACAGAATTGATTTCCTTGTTTATCCACATCTAAGTGGATTTTCTTCTCTATTCCATAGTTGATACATAAAATATTGCCATGCTTATATCATACATCCTTATTGATGCATCGGAATGGCTCATCTGTGATGTTTCCTTTGGGTTTACGGGGGGTTTCGGGTCTTGCAACATCAGACCCCTCGCCCAAATGACCCAGTTGGCATTGATCGTACGCCAACTACCATCCCGACAGCTAAAATGAGTATCTTTAACACAAAACTATTATAAAAACTTAAGATATTAATTATATATATATATATATATGTGTGTGTGTGTGTGTGTATGTGTGAGTGTGAGTAGGTTTGAACGAATATGAATCTTCGTTTACAAGAAATGTGCGTGTGATCAAAATTTGTGAGACTGAATGTTTTATTTTAATATCATAATTCGAAACTTAAATGAACACGTGTGCATAGCTGTGTAGTTTGTATAATGAAGTGATGATGTCTAGACGTCTAGATTGCTGCCTAGACCTGTGCTCAGTAAAAATTCTTTATATATTTTGTTCAGCGATGACAGCAACTGACATTTTGACCAGAGATAGATCTGTGCTAATTTTTCTTAATTTCTAAACAATATTTTTGGGGTTTTAGGTAAATTGGCATTAAACGAAGAGTTATTATTCAAAGAAATCAATCAAACCTAAGGTAAATTATCATCTCAAGTATAATATTTGAGAACATTAAGTAAAATTCTAAAACAGAACTTCAATTTCTATTAACACGAGAATTCTCAGAGGTGCTCCGAAGACAAAAAAAAACCCCAGAGTAATTAGCAAACTTAATTTCATGTTGATTATTTCGCTGAAAATCTAAGTTTAATTCATTCTATGTTATTTAGTATCTCGGTAAATAGAGCTTCGTTGATACATTTTGCGCATACATATATAGAGAGATAGGGTCCTATGCATATATTTATTTTTGCTTTTTTCTCTATTGTTTGTGTGCTTAGAAAGAATATATGTAGAATTGATTGTGTTTGAGGGAGAGAGACAGGTTCGGGAAAAAAGAGAAAAGGGAAAGGTAAAAGAAAAATTTAAGAAAGACAGGGGATATTAAACTGGAGCCAGTAGTCACACACAAAAGGGGTATCATCAGAAAGCTTCCAGAAAATGTTCGAACAATAGAAACTCCTAAAATGTTGCTACCACATTTTCGTCGATCCATTTTTCAGCTCAATCCTATTGTTATTATAAGCATTATAATTTAACCCATAATATTTACATAGAGACAAAATGAAATAATTGATCAATACGTACCTACACATGAAATCACATAATAAAACCTGTACACACACACACACACATATATATATATATATATATATATATATATATATATATATATATATATATATATATTCGTGTGTGTTAGATAATTCAAGCCCTGATGAAAAATTGCAACGGAATCAAAAAAAGTATCTGCAATAATTTCTTATACAAAAATTATTTAGATGTAATATTTTTGTATTTAGACAAAACCTTCAATCGAAACCGGTTGGCAGAGTAAAGGAATCAGTATATATATATATATAAAACAATCAATAACCAACTAATTATCTAAAGTTTATCATTAATTACCTCTCCTTTGAATTTCTTTTCAGACTTATTTTCTTTAACTTGATTCGGCATTTAGTGACCGATGAGGTTGATATGCCGTAAAACAAAACAAAATAAACTGTTATATATGGGTGCCATTATATATATATATATATATATATATATATATATATATATATATATCCTGTTAAATTATATATTTATTTTCACGTTTTGGAAGGGGGAGACGTGATTATTTACAGTATTCCCGTAAAATCTTAGAGACTGTTTTCATATGCAAGTAACAAATCATAATGTTTTCTCCTTGCAAGATTTTAACATCAGAGTTACCCAGTGGTCTTTAAGTAGAATCTGATTGATAGAATGTTTTCTCAAGTCTCTATGACTCTTCTGAGTATTCTGGTCGTTCTCAACAATGCAGAAGTCTGAATGGTCTCGATTCGTCCACTGATTTCCACTTCCTCCCGTCTTTCTTCCAAGCCTTTTAGGATCGTTCTAAGCGCAACTGTTACAATCGGTATCACCGTCCCTCATGCTCCACAGATTTTTTAGTCCTCTGGCAAAGTCTAAGTCTTTGTCGATCTTTTCACTTTCTTTTATTTTCACTCTGTGGTCCGTTGGAAGGGCAAAATCCACAAGACAGTAAGTTTCATTTCTTTCTTTATGTTTTTAATTGCCATTAGGTTTGGTAATCTGGCCAGGATTTGGTGATCTGTTTGTATACCAAAATCCCTAAGATTTTTATGACTTTTATTTTTAGGACTGATTCTGTTTTTTTTTGTTTTTTTTCATTTTCTATTTATTATCTTTATTATTATTATTATTATTATTTGACTCCTTGAAAGTTCTTCACACAAGAACAAGCAGATTGTCTTTCACTGGTGTTTGAGTGACAGCAAGTCTTCTCAAGTCTCCAGAACTCATCACAGTATTCTGGCCGATCTTGATAATGCTGTAGTTTCCAGTTGCCCTCTTATTTCCAAGTCTTGCAGTCCACGTAACAATCTTTTATGGATTGTTCCGAGCGCAATAATTAAAATTGCTCTCACCGTCACCTTCATGTTTTAAATTCTCTAGCAAGGTCTAAGCACTTTTTCTCTCCTTTAAATATTACTCTGTGGTCCACCGGGACACCAAAGTCCACTATTCGGCAGCTCCTCTTTTTTTAGTTGATTATCTGGTCGTCCGGCCCAGCTTAAGTAATCTGTTTGTATGTCAAAATCCCAGAGGATGTTTTGCGTCTCATTCTCTAGGACGTACTCCGGGTTGTACACAAACAACTTGCTTTTAAAGTCAAATTTAAACTTCTTGCGCAAATACCAGTGGATCATCGACCCCACACAGTCGTGTCTTATTATATACTCTTTTTGAGCCTTTACTTATTATGCCAACACATAACCTCTATCTACTATTTTGTTGCCTCATTCTATTTTTGCTTTAACATGTTCTTATGGCAGAGTTTTGTGCTGCTATTAGAAGAGATTCAGTTTCTATCTTGAGTTTTCCTTTTCTCATCCTTATCCAGGTCTTTTTGTGTGAGAATTACTGAATTGCTTGAAATATCCGTACAATTGTTTTTCTTCCCATTTTTGTTTCTTAGTTTTTGTTGTTCTGTTGAGCCTTGTGTTGTTTGTGCTGTGTCTGGTTCTGTAATTAGTCTTTCTTTGCTCTTTATTATCATTATTATTATTATTATTATTATTATTATTATTATTATTATTTACCCCTTTAGATTTTTTTCACATCAGCGTTTGCTGATGATATTTCACTGGAGTTTGAGTGACAGCAAGTCCCCTCAAGTCTTCAGGACTCTTCTCAGTATTTTAGCCGTTCTTACAAATACTGAAGTTTGGATGGTCTTCATTCGCCCTCCAACTTCCAAGTCCCCCAGTCCCTTTAATAATCCTTTAGTTACTGTACTGAAAGCATCAATAAAATTTGGTATGATTGTCACCTTCATGTTCCAAAGATTTTTCAATTCTCTAGCAAGGTCGAAATACTTACCCTTCTTTTCCCTTTCTTTCAGTTTTATTCTGTTTTCAGCTGGGACAGCAAAGTCGACAATTTTGCAAATTCACTTTTTTTTGTTGATTATTATTAGGTCTGGTCTTCTGGCCGAGATTAGGTGATCCGTCTGTAAGTCAAAGTGCCACCGGAGTTTATGCGTGTCATTTTCTAGGACAGTTGTGCATATACTATTTGTTCATACGGTAAAATTTAAATTTCTTTCTTATCTCCCAGTGGATCCCTTCGCCCACCCAGTCGTGTCTAATCTTATACTCCTGTGCTAATTTGCTGCATTCGCTTATTATGGGATTGATGGTTTCACTACATAACCTAAATTGTCTATTTTGTTGCATATTATCTATTTTCGTTTTGATATGATTGGTTCTTCTTCTTCTTCTTCTTCTTCTTCTTATTATTATTATTATTATTATTATTATTATTAATAATAATAATAATATAGTGAATTTTTCGCACCAGTTTTAGCTGGTGGTCTTCATGACTCTTCTAAATGTTCTAGCTGATCTCAAAAATGATGTTAACTGGGAGGTCTTGATTCTTTCTCCGATTTTCTAGTTTTGGGACAATTCCAAGCGCTTCAACTAAATATTAATAATACTATTACCGTCTTGATCCACAACTATATTAACTCTCAGCAAAGGTCAAAGGAACTGTTTATCTTTGCTTCCTTTCATTTTCCGTCAGAGGTCTGCTGGATTCGCAAAATCCACAAAATGACAAATTCTTTTTTCTCGTTAATTAACCCTAAATCTGGTCTTATAGCCCGGATTTAGTGATCCATTTTGCATCTCAAAATCTTGAAGTATATGATGAATTTCAATTCTAGGACGGATTCTTGTTTTTGCATACATTTAGTATTATAGTCACATTTTGGCTTGTTTTTTGTTTGTTTGTTTTTCTTTTTGTTAGTTTTTTTTTTTTTTTTTTTTTCATAGTATATCAACTTTCAGGGTTTATTGAATGTCAAAGCTATCTTCGTAGAACATTAGTGACACTATTTAACCCATGGGTGGGAGGATAAGCGAGTTCATATTTTTACCAATGGTATTAGTTCGAAAGTGAACGTAATAACACCACTGGAGTTCGAACTCGCTTACTATACTGTTGCAGTCAAGTACTTTAGCCAAATAGTCCGACGTCTTCCTTTGATCTCCCATTCACCGAGTATTCGGTTCTTGGAGATAATTCAAAATCCTCCTTCTACGACTAGTATTACTCTTATCTTCATTAATATTATTTTAGTAGTCGTAGTTGTTGTAGGAGTAATATTGAGCTTACAGAACTAGGATAATTTCATCTTCATATTTTCTCACAATCAAATGAGCTAAAATTTATCAACTATTGAATATGTGCGCATACCCCATCTATTACCTCATTTTTGGCTTTTGTTCATGACTATTATTATTATTATTATTATTATTAAAATCGTTGTTGATGTTGTTGTTGGGGTTCTTTTTTCAGTAAATGTTCTGCTTTTCCTAAGAAATTAATCTTATATAACCGCATTTATATAAAACACATTTAGAGGATTTAAGCTAGGTACAAATACTGGTAGTTTTCTGACGTCTGAGAAACGATTAGCCTAACGGCTACTTCAGTTTTGCAGATAATTTTCGAATCATTCTTCCGTGGAAAAACTGGATATTTGATGCCACTAAACACTGCATCCCCATTTCTTTTCATGCTAGCCTTCGCAGATTATTTTCGTCACAAGTAAATTAGCATTTTTCTTTGAGGCTAATGTTTCATCAAATTACATTGTCCAATATTAAATATGATATCTGTTAATTACTGCTAATTGTTATTAAAACAAAATAATCCATCCTTACTCACCAGCATACTCTCTTTTCCTAATATCAGTCAACGCGTCATATATCGTTAAGCTCGTAAGTATTGTTATATATGAGCCTACAGCCATCTCCACATTATGCATTCACATTCTTTCTGCATTGTTTCGTACATACATGTACAATTGATTTAAATCTGTTTCCCTTCATTACTGGAAGATAGCATGCGTATATCGCATGCCATTGATAATATTCCAACCTTATCAAGAGCCCCTGAAATTAATGCTTGTATAGGACTAACAAAAGCTTAAATAATGTTTTCATCATACATATCGTTTTCGCTCGTCAACCGGTGTGTAATAATGTTAATTAGCTTGTTAGTTGCTTTTACGGCATGTCAACGATTCTAGGGTTATTTTATGCGACGTGGAGGAATATTCTTTATAATTTGGTTTCAAGTAACTATTCCTTATACGATAAATGATAAGCCCCAAATTTTGATAAACAGTTATATGGTTTCAGTTATCCCTATCAAGTACTCTAATAATTTTCAAAGAGATCTATTTGACCTATAATTTTTATAAAGGTCTATTTTACTCATGAATTTAAAAGAGATCTATATGACCCATAATTTTCAAAGATAAATATTTCAACCATGATTTAAAAGTGAAATACTCCTGTGGACCCTCTCACTTATGAGTTCGTCCCT
This sequence comes from Sepioteuthis lessoniana, assembly GCA_963585895.1. Lineage (NCBI taxonomy): Eukaryota > Metazoa > Mollusca > Cephalopoda > Myopsida > Loliginidae > Sepioteuthis > Sepioteuthis lessoniana. The sequence goes on along the minus strand of OY757911.1, from coordinate 72,775,707 downwards.
ACTTCTCCAGCTGTGTCCGGCATGTCTTATTCGTCTAACTTGGATAGTTTTCGTGATGGGTGGTTGGTGGCAGTACAGCTGCAGCTTTCTGGGGTGCTGCATCTAGGACTTGTTCAATATTGCTCGCAGCATTCTCGTGCAATTGCCGTCAAGCTTTTTCTCCATATGTTCAATCAGCGTCCATGAAGTGCATTCACACAGTAGTTTCGACAAGGCTGCTACTAGGAAAAAGCTGCATCTTATTTTAACGGTCAGGTCTGACTTCCATAGGATCGATACCCTATTGATAGCTGTCCATGCCTTTGCTAGTTGGTCATGTTCATGTCTGTCTCGGTTGATAAGACACTGCTTCCAAGATAGGTGAACATGTTTACTAGTTTCAGAGAACTACCGTTTAGTGTGGAGATGTCGCTTCTTTGATTAGAGCACATGTATTCCATCTTATGCGCGTTGACATGGAGGCCTATGCCAGTAGCTTCTCGTTCCAAATTCTGTAGCAGGGTATCGGCTCGGGCGGACGTATTTGCCAGAAGTGCTATGTCATCGGCGTAGTCCGCGTCAATAATTTTTCGTGCAGGGTACCTTCAGCTTTTCCCTTGTCAGCTTTAAACCGTTGTCTTTCATTTCATGAATAGACGTTCTAAGTACGTAGCCTAGACGAATGATAAAGAAGTATGGAGCTAATGTGTCTCCTTGCAGAACACCTACTATAATGTCGAAGTAGTCCCGTGTCTTCATCGTGTTTTTATATAGCGTCATTATGTCTGCGACGGTTTCTTTGGGTAGGCCGAATGTGAGTAGTGTTTGCCCCATATTGGAGAAGTCGACAAATAATATCATTGCCTCTTGGTTTTTTGCAGGTACACCTTCAAGAATTCGATGAATAGTCAAAATTCGTGATGTCATGGATCGATTTCTCCGAAAGTCATTTTGGTTCTTCGTAAGTATATTCTCAATTTTGGGTTCTATGTGGTTGCGTAGTAGAGCATTGTATATCTTGGCTGCTATGGATGTAAGGGATATAGCTCGGTAGATCTTGGTAATTCCGATGTCGCCCTTCTTATGGAAGGGGAAGATGCACCCATCTGTCTATTGTGTTTTGATTATATACGGCATTACAGTGTCTGAGCAGTATGTCGAATTCCCTGGTCTTCTATACTTCTGGTGGTATTTCATCAAAGCCCTGATGCTTTTCTGTGTCTAATTTTTCTTAGTACAGAGTCGAATTCCCTGGTCTTCTATACTTCTGGTAGTATTTCATCAAAGCCCTGATGGTTTTCTGTGTCTAATTTTTCTTAGTACAGAGTCGAATTCCCTGGTCTTCTATACTTCTGGTGGTATTTCATCAAAGCCCTGATGCTTTTCTGTGTCTAATTTTTCTTAGTACAGAGTCGAATTCTTTTGAGTAAACTGTCCTAGTTTGATGTCTAATTGTTTACAAATAATTCTCGTAATTAGTTCATGTGTAACTTTTTGTGGGGTTCCGAGTAAATTTTCGAAATGTTGTTTCCATAGTTGTATTCATTCTTCTTGGCTGGTAGGTTTCAGTTTAGCTTTTGCAGTGCTCTTCCTTCTGCTCACTTGGTTTACCGTTTGCCATGCTATCCTTGATTGTCTATCTTCAACCGAGTCTCTAATCTTATTAATCTGATTTTGTATGTATTCTGTCAGTTCTTTTAGGTATATGTTAGATCATTCATTTTGTGCCCTTTTAAGTGCAAGGGCATTGGTATTGGTTGGGTTCTTCCGATTGCATTTGGTAGCAGTTTTCCTGTCTGCACGCTTTTTCTAACCGCTAATGTCTCCCAAGGGCCTCTAGGTTTAGCTCTTTACTTAGTTGGTATGCATTCTGCTGCCGCGTCTAAGTGGGCATTGACGAAATTCTCACATTTGTCATTCGTAGTATGTGTTTCTGTCTTCTCCTGCAGTGCTCCGAATTTGTTTCTAAGTGTTACCGTATATTTATCTCTAATATCCCTGTTATTAAGCAGGGACCAGTCATAGTGTACACTGATTGTTGTTTGGGTCGTATTCGTTCGTAGGCTCAATCGTATCTGAAAGATTATCATTCAAGATCTATTTCTCCATAATTTTCAAAGCAATATATTTCAACTAAACTTTTCGAAGAGATCTATTTCAATTAGAATTTTCATGATGATATACATGATCCATAATATTCAATGAGGTTAATTGACCGATAATATTAAGAAAACATTTGACCTATCATCTTAAAAGAGATCTGATTAACCTAAAATTTTCAAACAGAATTATTTCACTCATAATAATCAAAGAAATCTATTTCACGTGTATTTTTCAAAAGGATTTATTTGACCTATAATTTTCAAGCAGATGTACTTGACCCATGACATTCAAAGTTATAGATCTCCCTCACAATTTCATCGATACATGTGACAATGATTTTCAGACTGATTTAAATAACCCAAAATTTTCAAAGAGATCTATTTCACCCATAAATTTGAAAGGGATTCATGCTACCCATAATATTCAAAAAGGCCTATATTACCCATTTTTTCCAATGTTATCTTTTTAACCTGAACATTCAAAAGCAGCTATTCGAACAATATTTTTAAAGGGGTCTATTTGTCTAATATTTTCTAAGATATAATTTGACCAAAATATTGAAAAGGGAGATCTGTTTTGCCCATTGATTTCAAAGAGATCATTTTATTCCATAATTTTCAAAGAGCTCTATATTAGTCTATATGACCAATAAAACTGATCTATATAACCCATAATTTTCAATGAGAATTTATATGACCCATGATTTTCAAGAAAATGTATTTCAGCCATGATTTTCAAAGAAATCTATTTGACACATAGATTCGAAAGAGATCTATTTGACTAATACATTTCAAAGGGATCTATTTCACCAAGAATTTTCAGAGATCTATTTCACCCATATTGTTCAAAAAGATTTTTGTGACCCATAATCTTCAAAAAGATACCTTTGACCGATAATTTTCTAAGAGATATTTTTAACAAATAATTTTCCAATCGAGAGATATTTGACGCATAATTTTCGAATTTCCACCTATAATATTGAAAGTGTTCTATTTCACCTTCCATTCTCAATGTGATCTCTATGGCCAATAGCTTTCAAAGAGTTAATGTAAAGGAGATCCATTCATCTTATCACTTTAAAAGAGACCGATTTAATCCAAAATTCATCAGTAGAATAATTTCACTCATAATATTCATAGACATCGATTTCACTCATAATTTTCAGAGACCGATTAGACCAAAAATTATCAAAGAAATCCACTTGACTTTAAAGTCTCAAAGAGATTTATTTCACCCATAAATTTAAAAAGTATGTATTTGACCCATAATTTTCAAAGAGATCTGTTAGAACCAACACTATTAAAGATATCCACGTGATCTATTTCACCCATAAATTTCAGCCTGATCTATTTGACCCATTATTTTCAAAGAAATTTATTTGACTCTAAGGTTTCAAATTTATCGATTTAAGAAATATTTTTCAAAAAGATATATTTGACCCAAAATTCTAAATAGAATTATTCAACCAAAAATTTTCAAAGTGATCTGTTTGACCTTTGATTAAGAATGTAAACTAAGTCCCCCATCACTCTCAAAGGGATCTACTAGATCCATTACAATGAAAGGGATAATTTGACCCATGGTTTTCACAAAGATTATTTAACCTATGACTTTCAAAGGGATCAACTTGGCTTCAAAGAGATTTATTTGAAAAACAATTGATAAAATTATGGGGCAAATACATCTCTTTGAAAATTTATGGGTTAAATTGATAACTAGAAAAAATAAGGGTGTTAAAAGTCACTGTCAAAATAATTGATGAACATTATGGGACAAATACATCTCTTTGAAAATTAAAAGTCAAATAGGTCGCTTTGAACATATTCAGTCACATAGATCATTGAAAATTATGGGTGAAATAGTTCTATTTGAAAATTATGGCTCAAGTACAATATTTTGAAAGTTACCATTCAATTTAAAGTTCTGGCTAATATACATCATTTTAATGGCTCATATATATTAAAGTGATCTCTTCAAAAATTTTGAGTAAAATAGATGAATTTAGAAATCATTGGTCAAATACAGTTTTCGTAAATTATGGATCATATAGATTTCTTTGAAAACTAGATCTCTTTGAATTTATGTTCACAGAGATCTATTTGGCTCATGATATTTCCAGAAATCATAATTTGGATCGTATTTTTTTTACCAATAATTCTCAAAGGGATCTATTTCACTTATCTTTTCATCCATAAATTTCAAAGCGATCTATTTTACCCATAATTTTCAAAGTGATCTATTCCACATATAATTTTCAGTGGGACCTATTTGACTCAATTTTCAAATATATCTATTCATCCACAATACGTCCCTAAGGTAGTATAATTTTAAATCGCAATAGACTTGGGAGTAGTAGCAGATAAGGGATTAATTATATATCCACAGTAAGCTTCTCCGTTAGAGGACATTTAAAGTCATAACAGGAACTCTGTTTTGATGGTTTTTATTACTCTATATGAGACACTGTCCGTATATTCTAGCTTCCACTTAAAGGAGAGTTCCTATGTGCAATAAACGCACAAAGAATGTAGTTTTTGAAGAGTTCTCGCAGGCGTTTCTTGTATAATGGTTGCCGTTGTATGAAATAGCAACCTGAATTCCAAATTTGGACGAGGCTGTTTCCATTTCACATGGAGGGGGAGACTAAGATCTTTAACGATGCATGACAGACTGTTTAGAAGAAAGAAAACTCTGAATATAAGCCTGTAAAACTCCGCTTAAAATTGACCTTGTGTCACAGCTTGTTTAGGTGGAGGGGTTGATATACACATGTACACACTGAGCTCTTACCTACGTCTTTCGTTATTCCGGGTGAATCTGTCAACGCAGTCAGCACGTTTACCTATTGTCTTAAACGTAACGTAACTCGGACTGATTTTCACGGAAATTTTTCCTAATGATCCTCTCTCTAAACGCCATGCATTTTTCTGCATGTAAATAAGTATACGAGGTCAGGCCGAAAAGTAACAATCGTTTTAGAGAAGGATGAGAGAAGTTCATAGAACTTGAAGGGAATAATTTGAAGGGGAATTTTTTTAGTTCATTATTTGGAATTTGAATGAAGTGTGACACCAGTCCCCTTACTTTTCAGACAGACATTGTATAAACGGTATTGGTATTGAATATTCACATTCTAAGTTTTTTTTAAACATAGAATAGTTATTTTCTTCAGTATTAAATATACCATGAATTTAAAACATTTAGGTCGATAGATATATCGGAAGGGGGCTAGAGAGACAGAGTGAAAGCGAGAGAGAGAGAGGGAGAGAGAGAGAGAGGTTATAAACAGTTTGAGATAGATAGATAGATAGATAGATAGACTTGCTGACTTTTATCCGTTCATAGATTATAACTGTCCGATGAATAAAACGAACTTTGTTTTTAACGCATTTTGAATTACTAAGTCCATCTCAATAATGCTAACTCTACATAATATGATTTAGTTCAGATTAGTGCTCCTGCTGCTACTGATTTTGCTGCTGCTGCTGCTGCTGCGTGAGATTTTTTTACAGGGAAAGCAACATTTTTATTTTTCGGATTTCTGTTTATAATTTGTAAATTCATTCCTATCAACATATGCTCCATTACTTTTTTCAATTTCGACTGCATATCAATTCGCCAAAAAGAGACGCTTGGCTAGTACCATTTTATGAAGATTCTCTTCACGCCATCCATTGTTAGAGGACTGAAGAACTGCAGGAATCTGATAACGTGCGTGCTGTTTATCTTAAAATTAAGTTTTATTTTTTATTATTTTTGATCGCAATAAGTGTAATACATGCTATGATTAAATGTTGCCTGTCTAGGCAAATTTGAACATTCGAAAAAAATAACTGAATATGAAAATTTAGTCAATTACTGAATGCAGAATTCTGAAGACACGCCATTGATTAGAAGACCTGTTAAATGAATTCATTATTCTTCTGACCACTGATTGAAATGAAATGAAAACTGCAACCAATTCAACTGGTTTTATTAGCGATAAATTTAATTTCACAGGATGCGATAGAAATACTTTCCACACTTTAAACTGTCACAAATGTTTACGGCAGCTCTATCTCGCAACTACCTTATTTTTTCCAGATACGATCAGATATTTTCATGGCTTGTTGGACCTGTGCACTCGTGTTACATAATGAATAAGGTGCCTATTCATTTGGTAAGGCAGTGTGGATATTTGAATACAAAAATGTAATTGTTAATTTATTTATTCGACGAGTCATTTGAAAAATAGCGTTGTGATTAATAGAGCTTGACCTACAGCTGACCCTCTTGCAGTTATTTGATTGGTTAGTTCAGTCGTAGGAAAAGGAAAGTCAGAGTATTTCAGATTAGCAGCAGGTACTGAAGCAAATAGAAGGGTGCTTAAAATGGCTTATTTTCCTGCTGCGTGGGTGTATGGGACTTGAGGGAAACAAAGTCGTCTAAATATTTTAGTAAGTTGTTGTGTCCATTGATTAAAAACTGAACTGAATACTAAGATGAACCCAAATCAATGAAAAGAATAGCCAAACAGAATATTTGATTGTCCAGCCAGTTAGACAAGCAGACAAGGTTAGATAAGAAGCTAAGATGAAAAGAAGAGGTATAAAACGTTATATTGATTCGGTACCGTTATGATACACACAGTGTATTAGCAGATGAAGAGAATCTATAATTGCTATACGAAACTAATCTGAAGATTAGTTTCGTATCACATTGGAGTAATGATTTTTCAACCCATTGCTGTATCCATGTTTTATCCAGAACAGCATCAGTCAGACATAATATGAAAAGAGCATGAAAATAACCTTAGAAGAATTACGAATCCAACTATACTCTCCCAACTGCAAGAAAATGATAGGAAAAGCTGAGCTATTTATTTTTAGAATGGCAACCAATCTATTGGAAGGATAACTGTGAATTCCAACCTGTTGGAGACTTCGAGCAGGATAGGAACTGCCACGAGACATGCTAATTTAGGAGCGACTTCACAGGCAAGACTTACTTGCTATACTAGTGAGTGAATATATAGTTTCAAGTTGTCAATCATAAAAATCATCTGTACACAATGATAGCTTAAAGTAATCATTTTTAATACAATCAATTTGCACATGGCTATTTGGTTTTAAGTATTTAAATCATATCCAAACAGTTGGAGAAGAGCTTATCCTAACAGTTATAGATGTCGGTAATCCGAGTTCAAATAATGGACAAGATGGTTTACCTTTAATTTTGCGCTGGAGAAAGACGTGAATCAATTACTTCTTTTCCCAGATCTGGGTAAATAAGGACTTTAAGTTAAGCTAACCATAAATCATCTGTTCCCGTCAAAACATTAACTTAATCTTGTTAGGAGAGGATTTCCTGCTAGTACAACAACGTAAGACTTGTATGCGGAACTAAACAATGTCTTGAAAATGCCAACAATTATAAAACCGTCATAGTATTTACAGCGAGGGAAACTACAAAGGAAAATAACGCAGTCATATGTAAACACTTGAATATATATATATATATATATATATATATATATATATATATATATATATAAAACACACCCGTCCACCAATAGCCACTCACACACACACACACACACAACACTACACCACATACTCACACACATGGAATATATTGAAAAAGAAATGTGGAAATTTATTTTATTTGAACGCCAAAAGCATATTTTTTCACCCAGACTGATCAATTGAAAAGGACAGTTTCATGGAAAACTAAATAAGTTCATTAAAGTGCTTTCTCGTTTACAAATAAATATATGCCTTTATTGTTACAAAGAGATATAAGAAAAAGGTGAAATAAGATATATATGAATAAGGTGAAATAAGATATTTAAGAATAAGGCGAAATTAATTTTTCGTTGAAAGAGAGTCGCGTATTTTTCCACTGTTGCCATAAGCATGTGTGTAGGCTGATAAGCAAGACGTAATTTCCATTACCAACTCGGAAATGATGAATGTTTCTATCAAATTTAACCATAAAGATTGATACAATCAATTGCATTTTTAGATACTTTGATGTATATTAATCAGAGAAGACAACAAACAAGATTGCACACAAAACCCACAAAAAGCACACAACTGTCCTTTACAAATCGTTTCAGCCCCAACACCAAAAAGAATAGCTTGATACATAAACATTTAAATAGTCAAAGTCAAAGAAAAACGGTTACTGAAAAATAACTCTACCGTATTAGACAAAATATCTTCCAGGTGTAGAAAAGTATTCCGATTAGTCTCATTCTCGACTCGGTTCTCAGAAAAATTAAAAATAGGAAAGCTGCAGGGCTGGACGAAATTCCCCCGGAAGCATGGAAGACCAGACAATTCGACGATATACTGCTCCGACACTGCAACGCAGTCTATAATCAAAATCCGATAGACAGATGGATGAAGGGATGCATACTCCCCTTCCCTAAAAAGGGGGACCTCGGATTAGCGAAAAACTACCGAGGCATAACATTTACATCCATAGCAGCCAAAATCTACAATGCCTTACTACGAAACCGCATTGAACCCAAAATCGACAACTTACTTAGAAAAAACCAAAATGGCTTCCGAAGAAATAGATCCACGATCTCACAAATATTAACCATCCGTAGAATCCTTGAAGGTGTACGGGCAAAAAACCTTCAAGCGACATTAATTTTTGTTGACTTTACCAAGGCTTTCGATTCCATTCACAGAGGAAAGATGGAACAAATCCTACTAGCGTACGGCATACCTAAAGAAACCGTAGCGGCAATAACGATTCTCTATAGAAACACTAAAGTAAAAGTACGATCACCAGATGGAGACACAGAATACTTCGACATTGTAGCAGGAGTACTACAAGGGGACACGTTGGCTCCGTACCTCTTTATCATTTGTCTAGACAACGTACTTAGAAGATCGATTGACAAAATCAGAGAGAATGACTTCGAACTGACGAAGAAAAGAAGCAGAAGATACCCCGCAACAACAATTACCGACGCCGACTACGCCGATGACATAGCGATACTGGCAAATACACCTGACCAAGCCGAAACACTACTGCGTAGTTTGGAACGAGCAGCAGCAAGCATAGGCCTCCATGTTAATGCACACAAAACGGAATATATGTGCTATAATCAAATATATATCTATAATCTCCACTCTTAAACTAGTAGACAAATTCACTTACCTACGAAGCAGCGTCGAATCAACAGAAAAGGACATCAAAACGAGGTTAGCTAAAGCATGGACAGCTATCAATAGGCTATCGATTACATGGAAATCAGACCTAACCGATAAAATGAAACGCAGTTTCTTCCAGGCAGCGGTCACATCGATACTGCTATATGGATGCACTACATGGACGCTAACAAAACAGCTGGAGAAGAAGCTAGACGGCTATTACACAAGAATGCTCCGTGCAATCTTAAACAAGTCCTGGCGGCAACACCCCACAAAACCCCAACTGTACGGCCACCTGCCCCCTATCACGAAAACTATTCAAGTTAGACGAACCAGACATGCAGGACACTACTGGAGAAGCAGGGACGAACTCATAAGATATATACTCTTATGGACCCCCACACATGGCCGTGCAAAAGCAGGACGACCAGCACGAACATACATTCCGCAGCTATGTGAGGATACGGGATGTTGTCCTGAAGACCTACATAGGGCGATGAACGATAGGGAGGAGTGGCGAGAGAGGGTCAGGGATATCCGTGCTACCAGCGCAATATGATGATGATTTTTCTTTGTACTATTTTATATATATATATATATATATATACATGGTCTCAGATTTTTCATCTGGCAAATTTTTAGTTGGTCACACCACACCACCAGGTGCAGAAAACAATAGAAGATCATCTTTAGCGGAATATAGTCGGCTTGAATACAGGTATTTCCTTCTCTTGGAAGAATTGCAGCACAAAAACTAAATAGCCTAATTTCCCCTATTATTTCTGTTGTATAGTAGAGAAGTGAAAATAACACTTATTTATAAGAATATAATCTCTTTTCTATGACGAAATATGGCGAAATTGTTGCTAGTGAGAGAGAGAGAGAGAAATTTTGTCAGGTACCGCTAGGGAAGCGTTAGGTTGAGATATATCTTCAGAGAGCCTTTCGTTTTAGTGCTTCTTTCACGGGAGACTGATACAGAGCTGCCTCTCAACACGGGGCTCTTTCCTCCCCGTGTTAGAACCCGAAACTGTGTGACGTATGTTAGAGCTCACGGCTTACTCTCATGATTTCTGACTGACCACTGATGGCTTGGGTTTAAAAACCTCTGTCGTTTTATATTTTTCGGACGTCTACGTGCTCTTCACTCGCAGTTCGCATGGTATTTTCGCTGTCCTTGTTTACCTTAAAACTCCGATCGTCATGCTGTTTTGAAATCCAAAAATTTATACGGCGTGGCAAAGATCAATATGCAGCATTTCTCATTATCCTATTCTTCAAAATGTTCTCTTGTGGACATTTTCTTAGCGTTCTCCTCCAACTCTCCCTCTTCTTACAACTTACAAAGAATACAAAAGAAACAACAACAACGGCAAAATGAAACAATCATGATACAAAAAACTTTAAAGGTGACCTGTTCTTTATGTAACACTATCCTGTTCTTGTAATTATTTAAACTTACCTCGATGATATTTCTTTTCTGCGTGGTTGGCTCTTCTTACATGCAAACATCAAAAATACAATGCAAATATATTTCTCATTTCAAAAAACACCACAGGACCATTAACAATTTCTTGAAGAATCCAAAAACTTAACAGGATCAAAAATCCTAATCAAAAAATCTCTGATCCCGGTCATTCCAGCCATACATTCCCCAGGATTTCTCATGACCCACGCATCAGACATTTGTTGTACATGTTACTACCTGCAGTAAATGGAGGATAACAAAAAAAAAATTGAACATTACATTCATGGTCCAAAACATCGCAATGACAATATTAATAGACATGCATGCAGCAAAGCAACCAAAATAAACTGTGCCAAAATTTCTATTAGCAATATAGTATTCTTCTTCCTTATTAATTTTCTCTTTAGATAAATTACTGATTGTAATCTGTCTGCCTTTCTAAAATTTCCACACATTAGGTCTTCTCTTTATTTCAAAACAAACACCTCAATTCCCATTCATAAATTTTTTAAATTTCTGTTTCTAATCTATTTTTTAGTAACGATTTGTTAGTGAACAATCAAGGGACTTCATTTTGCCCCACGCATAACCGTCGAGTTGCCATTCAATCCATCAAGAATTCCCGTGGCAATTAAAATATAGACACCTATGTATAAAATATACTCTCTTTTGTTTATTACGAAAGGTGGTGAACTAGATTGCATGAGAAAGTCGGTTAGACAAGGAACCGCTTAGATTCAATATCTTCAGAGCCTTTCTTTTCGTGCTTCTTTCACGGGAGACTGGTACGAGGTCAACTCTCAACCCGTTGCCATCTGACCCCGTTAAGGTTAGCACCCAAAACTGCGTGATGTCTAGCGTCTCTCTGCTCTGCTCTCTGACAGCTGACTGACTGACGACGGCTCGGGGTTGGAAACTTCCGTTGTAATATATTTTTCGGACGCCTATGGGCTCTTCCCACGCAATTCGCGTGGCATTTCCGCAGTACTTGTTTACCTTAAGGCACGGGTGCACATTCTGTTTTGAAATCCACAAATCTTTACGACGTGTCAAATATGTAACATTTCCCCATACCTGAGGAGAGAGAAAAATGTAACAATGAAATAAAATTTATTCAAATGAAAACTGAACATCAAAAAGAAAAATTATTTCCGCCGAAAGGTTTTCATCTTTAGTTCTTGTTACAGAAATTCTATTATGTTATCCATCAACCTTGATAAATCGAAAGGCATATGTACAAGACTTGTCTGTTAAGTAATGGGACGGTCTAAAAATTATTATCAACTTAATTACAAATCACAATCATCTCCTTTAAAGAATTCTTTTTCTTAATCTTGAAAACAGTGCCGAAAGTCTTCAAATTACACTTTTTTTATTATTCTCTGTGACACATGTAAATATACCAGTGTGTGTAACATAGGCGACCCCAATGTGACGAATTTTTCCTGATCATCGTACTTTTTTTGTATTGCAGTAACAGCAAGAAAAAATGGCTGAGTGCTTTGTGTTCAGAGGAGTCTGTAATTATAAAGCCATCTCTGACTGTTTTTAGGAGGATGGCTCTTTACTTGTCCTTTCTGTGCAGTGTGGTCAAATTTTCGTTTGTCTTTTCCTTTCCCTAGAACAGAGCTGGTTTCCGACTCCTTTTTGAGTGCAAAATATATCTCTATCACATTAAGACTTGCTAACACCAACGCAATGGATTTCAGTTTTACTTTTATTATTCATCCGTTGATAATTAAAAAAAACATGACTGATCTTTTGAATAAGAGAGAAAAAAGAAGAGAGAAGCTACCATTGGATATTTCTTGGGGTACGCTTCTGATACCCTCCAGACTCTTCGATTTGAAAGATCAAAATTTCTGACTCTTCGGGTTGAGGTTTTTCGCTCAAACACACTATGCCGGTCGTCTACTCTCTTTGATGATCGAATCCATTGTTTCACTCAACCAACATCTACCAAGTTTTCTGCTTTCTCGAACGCTCGAATAATCTCTGACCTCCCATCTTAGAGGTAACGCCTTACTAAAAAAAATGCCTTCGCCTAAATTTTCAAAACATCCAGAATGAACTTTAAATGATGACCGTCACACGATCTGGAGGTTCTAATTTAGTTTCCCCGGTCGATGATTTACTTAATTTATTAACCCAGGCAGCACCATCCAACCCTGACATATTGTAATATTATTTTGTTATAGTAGTTGCATATTCTCAACAGTTCCTGTATCGAACATTTTTTAGAAAAAATATGAAATGCTTACCCTGTTTCAAACCAATGGAGTAAAAGTACATTGATTCTGCGGGAACAACCTTTTTGGACAAAATCTCGTTCATAGAGAGTGCGTAGAAAGCAATGACACTGTTTTGTCTCTTGAAAAAGAAACATATTGATTTTTGTTTTATTTCCTTATTTGCAATTCTTATTGAAAATTCTATGATGAATATTAATTCATTATTAATCATTCTCACTGTTAAACACGGATAAGTTCATGAAGTGATTTGTAAACCTCAATGGAATTCATATTCCACAGTCACCATCCCATTCAAAACTATCCTGTGCCACCAATAAGAATTTGGGTCCAGGATGAAATTTGATCACCATAGATTTGTGTTAACTTGTTGTATGTCTTAGACACATCTTCCAGAAGATTGACACAGAAATTTATTTTGTATTCGATTTTCGAGTCACTACTAAATATGCTCGTAATTATATCAGATTACTCAGTTGATCATGAATTCTGAGCAGAAAACACAAATCTTATTATTTTACTCGTATTCAGGGACAACACTGATTAATTGATTTTCCATATAATATAATTAGAATATGTAATGCGTATGTAATGAGATTTCAATGAGATCCCTTTTCTATCTCTCTCTCTCTCTCTCTCTCTCTCTCTCTCTCTCTCTCTCTCTCTCTCTCTCTGGGTTTATATATATATATATATACTTTTCCCAATAATCACGATAATGAACAACAGCATGCTGCGCAATTTATATAAAGCAAACACCCAATATGCTTTCGATTACTGTATTTTAATTATTCTCGATCATTTGTAAAGTAGGATTGGTTTTTTGTTTAGCTTCATATCCGACCCTTATGGGTTACGTAATTTTTTTTTGTAAATGTTCAATTAAAAAGATTACAATTTATATTTACAATCCAAAAATATAGATACGTCATTATACAAAGTAAGCAAATAAAACCAAATGTTATAGAAGGTGAAATGTTGATAAGTAATAAAAATCTAGAGGAGGAGACATCTAATTACATTAGTATATAATTATTCATATGTATGTTGTCCTATGCTCTTGAAGGTTGAGAGCCACAGCTACACTAAGCCTGTGAGGGCGCTGTTGTTTCAGTAGCAAGGAGGTTCTAGTCAGGTGACCTTGCTGGTCTGAGACTGTTAGGTCCTGAAACCGAAGTATTTTCCTTCACCGGTATCGTTTATTTTACGAAAGCCAGAGAGCCCAGTCCATCAGTATATAATCCTATCCTATTTACCAACCACTCCGCTCGGGCAGGATATGACACAAGGTCAATTTTTTAAGTGGAGTTTAACAGGTTTCAATTCAGAGTTTTCCTTCTCCTAGACTAGTTGCCTCACCAAGGCTGAAGAACCTAGTCTGCCCTACTATTTACCCATAGCTGGAGGGAGAATAATTGGATTCATACCTTTCCCAAGGGTATTAGTGCTATGTGAAATGCAATCAGTCCAAGATTTGAACTCGTGTCGCCGTGTCCATATCCTGCGACGATAACCATTACACTACTGGCACCTCCATCAGTACATAATAATATCTTTCTTATTTCTTATCTTGATATTTCAGAACCCAGTCGGCACAGGCTGTAGAATACACCGACTGCACCTCTGCAAGGGGTTTAAGACCCCAACCCGACAATAGTGTCTTGGATATCACATCAAACAACCTAATTATGAAGCTCCAGTAATGCAGAAGATTTGGGGAATGCAAAGTATCACTTCATCGCAATAGCTCGAAGGTCCACTCTGACCTGGAGTGGTTACACATGAAATGATCCTATCTATGGTTCAAACAGGACCTCTTGACATATCAACAGTGAATCAAATGACTTAAGCTAAACTGAATTATTTGAAATAGAACTGTTTGATCATTTAACTGTGTGTAAACAAATGACAGATGATTAATTGAATTTTTAGTCATACATACCTACACTTGGAACCATTTAACTTTTACTGAATAGTTAGAAATAGAACTATGGGTTTTTTTTTCAACTGTATATATCTACAAAATATGTTTACAAATCATATATATTTAATATATTTGTAGAAACAGGATTTGGTATTAAATAACCAACAATGCTTGTTATGCCGTAAAAAAAACAAACCAAATCCTGTATATCCATTATATATGTTTAAAAAGGATTTGACATTAAATAACCTACAATGGTTGATAAACCATAAAACTTAGCTCAACCAAATCATATACACTTAATAAATTAGTAAAAACAGGATTTTGGGATTAAATAACCATTAATGGTTGATATGCCATAAAACCAAACCAAACCAAATCCTGTATATTCATTATATATATTTAAAAAGGATTTGGCATTAATTAACCTACAATGGTTGACATGCCATAAAATCCAACCCCCAAAAAATCATATAGAATTAATAAATAAGTAAAAACATGATCTGAGATTAAATAACTAACAATGGTTGTTAGGCCATAAAAACAAGCCAAGCTAAATCCTGTATATTCAATATATATGTTTAAAAAGGATTTGGCAATAAATAACCTACAATGGTTGATAAACCATAAAACCTAACCGAACCAAGTCCTATATACTCAATAAATTAGTAAAAACAGGATTTGGGATTAAATAACCAACAATGGTTGATATGCCATAAAACCAAACCAAACCAAAACAATCCTGAAAGTGTAAAAGAATCAGATAATCAAAAGGAAAATAACTTTAGTAATAACAGCAGTTTGGAAACTAATAACAGATCAGCAACTACACCAAATGATAGTCAAACACAGGAAAAATAATCACATCTATTATTGTCAGATTTATTGTTGAAGTTAATGATTTTGCACATACTGAAGATGCTGATGGTGACTGATTTATTCTGTAGATTATTCAAAGACAGAAACAAATATTGCATGCTAAAGAATTTCATTTTACATCTTCTGTTAAATCGTTATTAAAAAGAATTTGAGTGAAAAATAATAATAATAATAATAATAATAATAATAATAATAATAATAATAATAATAATAATAATAATGAAAACAAACACAAAGTGGATTCATTTATTTATTGGGTGCTCAATTAAATTTATGAAAGAAAAAGATGAGTAGCATTAAAAATCATTTCAAGTTGATATCGGGGAACAAACTTCACAAGGGAGAAATCAACCTCCATTTTTTTTTTTGCTATTTTTCTTTTTAATTGTAAAATGGTTCCATATTGAAAACAAGATGGAATCACGCTAGCATGCATCACGCAAATTACCCGGATGTTTAGTGGAGAACTTACTCCTCAGTTTTGAATCACTATCGCAGGAAATCAAGGAAACCACGTCACCTCAACTGGCATTAATTTGTTTTAACACCGAATCATACTCGGTAAAGTTTCCTCTCATTTCAGTTTTAAAAAAAAGAAAAAAAAAAGAAAATGGCACATGAGAAATGTATTTCTCTTTTACAATGCCAAAAACTCTTTTAGGGAAAACGGTCCTTCCGAATAGTCTGACTTTATGTCGGGTTAGAGCACTGGAAATATCAATCTATTTTGTAATTATCCAATTTATATGTAAATGTATTTACCTAACTCTAAGGATGCAACACAAGGTCCATTTGTAAGCAGAGTTTAACAGGGATTAATTAATTATTTACCTTTCCTTAGACTGGTTGCCATACAAAGATAAAAGTCTGCCTAACAAATCAACCTTTGATGGAGGGAGAACAGTTTGATGCATATCTTTCCAAAGCGTGTTTGCGTTATATGAATGGTACGCTCAGATCACAGTCTTTGCTTTCTACAACGATAATAATTACACCATAAGTGTCTCTCTCATATATATATATATATTTTTTTTCGATGTACGAAATATTCTTAATAACAACAGAACCTTTAAAAAATATGAAATAAAATCACCTTGAGGCAATATGCATTAAATATAAAACACCTAACAAACAAAATAGCATTTAATACTGCCACCAATATACTAAACATATTTAATAACTAACCTTAGCAGTTTTCTTAATTGAATGGACTAGCCATATACAATTAAAAAACCTTCCAAATGAATAAAACTCACACCAAACAAACAACAGAACCAATAGTTCCCATGTGGACGAACAGAGACACGGTTGAAAGCGCTTAGGTAAAAAGTGTGGGACACTTTCTCCACTGTCTTCATCCCGACATACGAAAAGAAACTTCTATTTCTGAAGTTTTGGAAAAATATTCTGTAGTCTATGACTGGGAGATCTGGGTTCAATCCCAGGTCAAATCACACCAAAGACTTTAAAAATGGTACTTAATACCTACTTGCTTAAAACTCAGCAATATAAGGTACGTATCAAGGGTAAAATGGAGCAATCCTCAGAAAGGAGTAGCTCCCTCCCCTACACTCTGGTGTAGTAGCTATTGAAAAAGGAGCCGTCTGGTCACCCTCAACTACGGTTGCCAACTTTACTTCACTTATAACAAAGCCTGTTTGAACAATATATATATATATACGTGTGTGTGTGTGTGCGTGTGCGTGTGTGTGGGGGGGTATGTATATCAAATTTAAAAATCTAATAAAATGCCTATTAATAAATTAAACATTTTTTACCTCTCCTAGACTAGTTGGTATACCAAGGATAGAGAGCACAGAACATGAATATATGATAATTTGTTACTTCAGAAACTCAAAAAATCTAAAAGAATCTAAAGAACAAAATAACATAGATATAGATATATATTCATAAGAAGATACATTAGTACCATATTTGTTGATAGTTTACTGAGACTACATATGCCGAACATCGATAGATTTAATAAAAGAAAATTACATCAGCTTTGCGTGAACGCTGGATGTTGTTTGGAGGACGGGCCGTGAGCAATGGACGATAGGGACGGAGGGAGAGTGAAAGACAGAGTCAGGGAAATATGTGCTCTCGGCTCGAAATATATGTGTGTGTGTGTGTGTGTGTGTGTGTGTGTGTGTGTGTGTGTGATTACAAATATATATATATTCTTTTTTTTTAAATATTCTTAACAGAAAAAATTGCAATTCAGTGGTTCCAATATACACTTATTTCGAGTACGATGACTAGTCAGATGGAGATAATACATTTGTACTTGAAATATGATGTAGACATCACAACTTCGTTTCCGGCGAGAAGAGAGAGAGAGAAAAAAAATGTTGAAAGTAATTTCATATGTTGATATTTAAGTGTTCCTCATTTTCTTTTAATTTACATAATTCGTGGCCTATAATTTAAATTGCAATTTGTTTGTTTGTTTGTTTTTTTAACTGGTGAATCCCAGAAAGCGTTCCTAGTGGATAGAGACTTTGTCAAAAAAACAAACTATAATCAAAGTAAAGATAACATTTGATTTCTAATTTCTATGAAATTTATGTTGGTGTTATAGATGGATAAAAATCTTTATCAAATTGTATAAACGAAGTGTTTTTCTGATATTTTATATTTTTGAATCATTTTATGGTATCTAATGAGTTCTTCCCCTGCTTATATTGTGAGTTATCTAAGATTTTTGTCGCAATATTTTTTAATACT
Organism: Sepioteuthis lessoniana; assembly: GCA_963585895.1. Lineage (NCBI taxonomy): Eukaryota > Metazoa > Mollusca > Cephalopoda > Myopsida > Loliginidae > Sepioteuthis > Sepioteuthis lessoniana. Next base: position 72,757,230 of record OY757911.1, on the reverse strand, counting down.
TTTTGATATTAATCCTAAATCAGTTTTTGTTAGGTTAATTAATATGTCCAGTTAATTATTTTCAATGTTCTGCTCATGATCATTAAAAATTATTTGCATTTTTATCTATTTAATTTACTTAATTGATTTTTTTTAAATGTGTTTACTTGTTACCAAAAATCATTTGTGCTAGTTCAACACTTTTTAAAACAATGTAAATTATTGTGATTGGTTTTACTTTTGAACGACCCTAGGTGCCCCTATAATGCAGGATGAAACCTACTTATTTAACGCTTAGCAGACTCATCCGACAAAATCACTCGCTACAATAAAGCTGCAATATATCACAATTCTGGTTTCCACAAAATCTCCTGAATAAATGAAGACTTTATTTTTCAACGAGATATCAAAAAACATCTACAGCAACAGGATAACGGGCATTCATTTTATAAGCTGCATGTGGCTCCATTGATTATGGCTTCGGAGATAAATAAAAAAAATGCGATTTAGCTGCTATGGATCCTAGAAATGTGTAATATATACTTACACACACACACACAAACACTCACACACACACACACACACACACACACACACACACACACATATATATATATATATATATATATATATATATATGCTACTGAAAAAACTTCTATGTAACTAACAAATGTTTCGTCAGCAGATGAGTCGTATCAGGTGTGGTTTTAAAGCCAAAGTTTCATTTCGTCTAACCCAGAGTGCCAAATTAGAATCAGACAATACCATATCATATTCTTGATATTCTTTCATATATATATATAATGATTGTCCATCGGATCCAATGATGACGTTTGCATTGTACAACTCATCTATGAGCACGGAGATGGCTCCGCAGCCCCAGCCCAGAGGCACAGAGTCTTGAACAGTGGGGTCACTGGAAGTCAGTTGTTGTGATCACTGCCGAGGCTGCTCAGCGGTGTCTCTCTCTGGCAGCAGTAAGTTTTTGGCACCGAACCTCTTCAAAGTTAGCAGCAGCTTTGTGAACTGAGCCTTGCCATTTTGGCCTGTCCATGGCATATCCCTCCAGATCTCTCGGATTGATGTGGTACCACTGGAGATTGGCTTTGACCGTATCTTTATACCGCAGTTTTGGTCTACCTTGGTTTCTTTTGCCGGCCTGAAGTTCCACGTACATCAGGCGTTTCTAGATATGCCTGCGATACAGTGTCCACGTCTCACAACCATAGAGTGGGGAGGGAAGAACCATGGCATTGTAGACCTTCAGTTTCTTAGATAGGCGTATGTTTTGTTCGCTGAGCACTCGATTGCGGAGACTGCCCAGTCGTGATGCTTTCGTGATCAGCAATGGCGTGAAGCAGGGCTGCGTACTAGCCCCGGTCCTTTTCAACGTCTTTTTTACCTGTATGCTGTCCCATGATGTCCAAGATCTGGAGAAGGGGATCTACATTCGTTACTGCTTGGACGGCTCGCTCTTCGACCTACGTCGACTCCCAGCAAAGACGAAGAGCCTGCAAACTCTCCTCCGAGAGGTTCTATTTGCCGACGACTGCGCACTAGTGACCCACGCACAACATGACCTACAGCGGATACTGGACCGTTTCTCCGAGGCATCCAAGCTCTTCGGCCTGATAATCAGTCTCGGAAAAACGGAGGTGCTCCACCAACCTACACCATACTCCCACCCCCTCCTCCACCATATATATATATATATATATATATATAGGATAAATCAGAAAGTTATCTGCTTAATACGATTATTTTCCATCATAATCTTTTCATTGCTGATATATCAATTACATAAGTCGAACATTGTTCAGTAAGACTTTCAGAGAAATTTGCATCTAACAACTACTGCTTATCAACCTACAAATATATAACACACTATCGTGTACATATACATACATACACATACACGCACCAATCTATCTATCTATCTATATATATATATATATATATATATATATATATATATGAAGAAAAATTGATAAGGTAATACAAGTAAAAAGAGAGATTTATTGAGAAGAAAAAGAAGACAATATAGCGTTTCGGTTCTAGTGATCCATCATCAGGACTATGAATCGTGATATTACTGATGTTAAATCAACGATGGATGTTTAAAAATGCAAAATTCAAAAACTTAGGAAAAATTTTGTATAACAAGAAAAAGTTAACAGTTTAATTTGTAATCAGCGTTTGTTATTTTAAATTACGTCATTTGACTTATTGGAAATATTGTATAGAATTTATGTTCCGTTTGTTTATTGATAATATATATATATATATATATATATATATATATAATTTTTGTTGAATTGTTTATAGACTAGGTGAATCTTTGTTTGTTTTTTTTTCAGATAAATGATAATTGCTTCAATACACGACCAGATATCATCCTCCAAATTTCAAGCTAGAAGCTAAAGTATTTCCCTCTCAATAGCTCGGATTTTCGATGCTAAAGTATCTAAACGAAACGATCAAGACCACCTCATGCAGCAGCTTTGATTGCACGTGATCTTACTCCCACAGACCTAACATAAAACATCCCATGTGTCGACAGGCTTAAGTAAATAAGCCAGAAACCCAATCAGAGAAAAATATGTTTAGTAACAAATCACAAACACACACACACCCATGTATATCGTACATTTCAGGGTAATTTTCATTGTAATATATATATATCTATATATATATATGTATGTGTGTGTGTGTGTATTACAATTGCAGTCACTTTAATTTCTAATTGAATTCATTTGGCAGATACAGGGTATCGAAAGAACAACAGTGCCAGCCAAACAAAACTGGTCATGTACGTGGAATCGGCGCTCCAAATTGTTTGTTTGCTTATTATTTAATGGCATGTCAATTTTCTCGGGTTATTAAATGCCAAATCCATCTTCTTTGTAGAAGGACAGTGACGGCACTATTTAACCCATAACTGGGAGGAAAAGGGGGTTCATAACTTTCTCAAGGATATTCTTCTGAAAGTGAACGTATTAACGCGACTGAAGTTCGAACTCGCGTACTCCATTTCCGCAGTGCAGCGCTTTATTAATTACACTACGAGAACACCCTGAAGAACTCCAGAATTACTCTAACATAATTCTATAATCAATAAAGTCGGTGTTTGTCAGAATTAATGATTTATTTATTCTTCTTACAACATTTTGCAATTATAACATTGTGGAATGAGAGTAGCTCCAATCGGATACTCAGCAGCAACACTTTACATGATGACACGCTAAATGTTATAACTTAAGAACTAAGCTTGCAAACCATTGTTAGTGAGTTTAATATTACAGGCCTTGTGGTAAACTTTCTTAATGAAATCCCTCTACTTCAGATTCTCATATCCCGTCCAATCTCTTCTCTCTCTCTCTCTCTCTCTCTCTCTCTCTCTCTCTCTCTCTCTCTCTGTTTCTCTCTGTCTCTGTCTGTCTGTCTCTCTCTCTCTCTTAGCTCATCTTAATCCACTATTTCGATTATTACAAAAGTTCAGCTTTCATGGATGCTCCCGTTCGTATAGCTCCGTACCAAACTGAACAAAGCTCTGTAAATACTTGTTGCGTGGTATTTCATTTTTAATTTTCCAAGCACGGATTGATTCTTTTCGGGCACGATGCATCAAAATGTGTGAATAAAAAGAGTTATTTTTATTTTCAGAAAACATTCTTTTAAAAGTCATTGGTTATTCTAGTTCTTCAAATTGCTTGTTTTCTCTCTCTGCCGATACTTTTTTTTTCACTCTCTTTCCAACTCTTTGCACAATGTCTCACCTCAAATGTGTGTGGGAAGTTCCCGTTTCCCGGAAATGTTTTCGCATGGCATTTAGCTATTGACACACCGTGCCTGACATTGGAAAAACGGATTTATGTGTTTTGGCAGCCTTAATTGACTTGCAGGAGGACAAGCAATTGATTGATTAGTGACAATGCGTCTATGAGTGCGTCTGGAGGGGGGCGTAAATATGTGCGTATGAATCTGTGTTTTCGTATAATCACAAATTGTGAGAGAAATAGAGTAGAGAAGAAAGTGGGCTTGTGTGTTTATTTGCTTGTACTCTCAAAGAGAGATGGATCTTGTTTTTGTTTGTTTGTTTGTTCGTTTGTTTGTGTATGCGTGCAATCAGATTAATAGAGGAATAAAGAGGACGTTTATATGTGTGTGTTTGTGTATGTGTGCGTGCATGTGTGTGTGGATGTATGTGACCAGTTACAAGAAGAGGGACAAAGAGAATGGTAGAAAAGAAACGATGAAAATGGATGTGCATATTTACCGGTCTGCGTTTGTGGTTCAATTATTGTGCGTGTTTTTGTATTTATTGGAAAGAGAGAGGAGATAGTGTTGGTTTGGTTTGGTTTCTTTGTTTTATGGCATATCAACTTTCGTAGGTTATTTAATGCCAAAGCCATTCTCCTAGAAGAACAGTAGTGGTACTATTTAACCCATAACTGGGAGGATAAGGGGGTTCATACCTTTCCCAAGGGTATTTGCCCGAAAGTGAACGTAATAGCGCGATTGAAGTACGAACTTATAACGATTCCACAGTCCATCGCTTTAACCATTACACCACGAGGACACCCCACCAGACATTGGGACAGAGAGAGCGAAAGAAAGAGAGGGGACAGAGAGACGGAGTTGATTTATCTGTGCATGTGGTTGTGTCCTGTTATACCGTCACCAAAAGAAAGAAAGAAAGAAAGAAAGAAATGAGATAATAAGAATAATCTATGGAAAAAGGAGATATCGAATGTAAACAAAAATACAAAATGTAGACAGAAGAAAAAAAGAAAGAAAGGAAGCAAAGACGAGATTTAAGAAAAGTTATATATATATATATATATATATATATATATATATATATATATATATATATATATATATATATATATATATATATAAAGCAAGACTGAGATAGAGAAAGTAGAAAATAAACGTAGATAGTTAAAACAGGGCAATCTCAGATATTTGTGATGTATGTTGAACAAATGATTATTCATGTTGCCGATCAGGAATTTGAAGATATTTCATAACAGAGCCTGTTTTACATACTGATGAAAAGAAATGCCATGGCATATTATAATTATTCTAACCCAATTTATTCATCGTCTTTTAGAAAGTTACAGTTAAATCGGTGGGCTTCAAAAAATTTATTCACATACTCATTCTTGCAAATCTTTGGTCACATGTATCTCAGTCTGTAGAAGGTGTTTTTGGAATCTGGAACGACTCTCTCCTCATGAAGATCAGCTTCCTGGAGAGGAACTCCTCATCTACCACGCAGATACCTTCAAATAAGGGGTGGGAAAATTGTGGCCAGCTTCACAGATTTGTGCAGCCTGCGGGAGCCTCTAAGAAATCTTTTTAAAAAATCACTTGCGCTTGTATCGAAAGTAAATTCTTTGGATTTTAAAAGATGTGGCTTTTTGATAAATTATAACCCAGTGAAGTGGCCCTCCCACCCAAAAGTTTGCCCATCCCTGCTTTAAATTATACACTTCATTGTGCAGCTGCCAGTACACAACAATACGACATAGTTTCCATCCTCTACATACTCATATCACATAACTGTGAGCAAGAAAAGGACAATAGATATAAATTCAATGTTTTAAACAATATAATCAAATATGGAAATATAATCATGAGTACTGCAAAACATTTACAAAAGAATCTTATTCCGGCATTATATAACCGACTAGGAATTAATATGTCGTTAAACTCATCAAATAAATGAAATCCTTGTAAATGTAATGAAAATAGAGGCGTCAGATTATTTCGAAGTAAAAAATAGGTAGTTTAAGGGTAAGTCTGAAGAAATGTTTGAGAACGAGTTATTCCCTATTATCTGTGAAAGTCTTATCAAATGCCTCTTTTGTTTAACATTAACACAGAAAAGAATTGACATATATTGTTGATTGTGACATTCCTCACTCCCAATACAACGGAAAGTAGTATATAGATAAAATAGACAGACGACACTATCAAGAATTTTTTTGAAAGGAAATAGAGTGAAATTACTAGGAATTGTTGAGAAAATGAAATACGGTTTCTACAAAAAAATTCGATGACTAAAATAAAAATTAAGTTGTTGGTGAGTAAACTAATCTATAAACATAGAATAAGGTACAATTTTATTAGAAAGAGGAGAACCTAGAAAAAGAAAAGAATGAAATTATTTGGAATTGATTTTCCATCAAAATTTTCCGGATTAAAAATGCAATTCGAATATTTTAAAAATTCAAGGTTTTTGGGATTTATGAAATCGTTTCTTAATATGATAGAAGATAAGTTGGTTGATGACGTAAAATAGGATTGGTTTATTTGGAAATTAGAGGTTTGGAAGAGAAAACGAAACATCAGATTATAAAAACATAGAGAGAAATATATAAATTTAATCGGAGGTGCCCGTGGCGTAATGGTTATCGTCGTAGGAAATGGACACGGTGACCTGAGTTCAAATCCTGGACGAGATTGATTGCATTTCACATTGCACTAATACTCTTGGGAAAGGTATGAATCCAATTATTCTACCTCCAGCTATGGGTAAATAGTAGGGCAGACTAGGTTCTTCAGCCTTGGTGAGGCAACAAGTCTAGGAGAAGGAAAACTCTGAATTCAAACCCGTTAAACTCCGTTTAAAAAAATTGACCTTGTGTCCTATCCTGCTCGAACAGAGGGTTTGGTAAATATGGAAATTTACTAAGCTTTTGCTTAGATGTGGCACAAGGCCATATGAAAGGGGCAAGGGTTTGGTAAATATGAATATACAAATTTAATCATGGCAATCTTTCCTAGGCTGTTTTACTTTTTCCTCATCAATAGACGTTACCCTTATAGATAAATTTCACTAGTTTCCAGACTGAGCTATTTGATCCTGGACGTTGAACTGTAAGGTTCTTCCACCCAAACTCTGGTGAAGTTCACCGTTGACCCAACTTTGGAGTCATCCGTTTTACTTCATGTCCCCATAATACATCCCATGACTTTCGGTAATATAAAAAAATGTGGAGCGGGTTCGCCTCCTCTAATGAATGTGATGTTAATATACGGCTAGCGAAGATATGGACAGCTATTGATAGGTTATTGATCATATGGAAGTCTGTGTCTATACTATTATATAGATGCACCACATGGATGCTAGCAAAACGCATATTGAAAAAGCTAGATGAGAACTACAAAAGAATACAACGAGCTGCCTTGAAGCAACACCCCACAAAGCAACAGCTGAAGGGCCACTCACCTCCCATCTCAAAAACAATCCCAGTAAAACGAATAAGACCTGCAGGACACTGCTGGAGACGCAGGGACAGATTCATAAGTGATTTTACTACAAATGCCACTGTCGACTAACAAGAACATGTTCAACATGTTCAACAGCTCTGTGCAGGCAGAGGATGTAATTTGGAGGACCTGCCAGATGTGATGGATGATAAGGACTGACGGAGAGAGAGAGAGAGAGAGAGAGAGAGAGAGAGAGAGAGAGAGAGAGGAGGTAAGAGAGTCAGTAATATCCTTGCTGTCAGCAAGACTTGATGATGATGATGATGATGATGATATAAAATGAACTCATATGATAGCATAAAGAACGAAAAGCTGTTCCAATTCTCTCCCTATAAAATTCGATCAAGTTCACTGATTGTTATAAATACATGAATATATATGTTATGATATATATATATGTATATACGTATATAGGTATATGTGGGGGGTGTAAAAGTATCCGTTATAAGTAAATAACAATTTTACTTTATAGAAATCGTTTCATCGTTACAAGTACGAAATAATAAGATCACTTTTTCGTAAGTCTTGTCATAAGTTTGCTGGAGCTCAACGCATCAGAAACCGATAGACCAGACTATTTTCAAAAGGAATGTTCTATCTATCTATCTATCTATCTGTTTGTTGACATCTCTTCAACGGCTCGATTCGAGATTCTACTGGAGCACTTAATACTAACTTTCTAAGCACGTATCTTTGTACATGAAAGTACAGTTGGCTTAATATATATTTTTTAAAAACTTTTCTTATTCTCATTTGACCTTAAATCAACTGCTAAGTAAGTGGTCAAGATTGCAGAACAGACACGACAACCAAGCAATGGGGAAAGGGGTATGGAATCCGGAGAATCCAATGAAAATTATATTGATCTGTCGATCCGTCCTCTTTTATGGCTTGGGAGACAAGCGAGGTAACCAAGTAAAGGAAAAGACAGAAAGAGGGAGAAGCAATGTATTATTACTCTTCATGGAGGTGTAATTATTTGCAAAACTGAATTGTGATTTCAATTCCAGCCTCAGGTAATACCATAAATAATAATTTAGATCAGGTGATTATTTACTGTACATGTCAAAAAATGACACATTATTGTCTGAATGCTAAAATTTTTCAACTTAAAGAATGGAACAATGTCCATACAAATCTGTTACTTAAAATACTATTCCATGGAGTACATTTACGCTCACCCAATTCATTATATATATATATATATATATATATATATATATATATATATATATATATATATATATATATATATATAACAACACCTTTTATTTATTTACTTGAAGGCAATTATAATACATTTTTTAAAAAAGATGGTTGTCAGTATTCAACATAATGGTTGATGAAAGTGAAAGTGAAAGTGAAAATGATGTTGATATATACCTGGCGAACGGTTGGACAAGCATCGATAGCTTATTGATCATATAAAAGTCTGATCCATCCGATTTAATAAAATGGGATTTCTTCCAAAGTATGACTGTGCACCATATGGATACTTACAAGAAACTGTAGATGAAATTTAAATTTTAAATGTCAGAATCAATTACTTAAATTCAATGTAGATAAAATGAATTATTGAAGTAGTCCTTCATGGTGTAGTGGGTAATGTGCGAATTCAAACTCCAATCGTTCTAATACGTTCACTTTCGAACTAATACCTTTGAGATTAGAATGAACCAGATAATCTTCCTAGCTCTGGGATAAACAGTGTCACTGCTGTTTTTCTAAGATGGATTTGTTATTAAATAAACCCTTAAACAAAGCAATCAAGACAAAGGAGTTTTTTTTAAGTGGTCTAATTAAAATGATTTTGGAAATACGCATCCGCGTAATTATTATAACTTCAAGAGCGAGGAAATAGATGTACATTTTCTTTTTTAAGTACAGGAATTATTTTGTAAATTGAAATACCATGACCAGTAAATCCCGCAAATACTTGCCAACGAGATACAGAACCACTGGACAGCTGTTTTGATCTTTTTTGGTCTCATCAGGTTAGTATAGCATGATTTCCCTCCTGGAGATTGAAGCAGGAACCACAGAAGGCAGCATCGAAACTCAACCACTGAGTCACCGGCCCACATCGCACAAAAGCGAAGTCAAATAAGGACGTGGCCCTGGAGGTGACCATGTCCCCTCTAAAAAGTACAGATGTTACTTACATGACACATTCTGGTTAATTGGCTGCACAATTTCAATGAATAGTTAATTTGGCATCGTTTGTGTGCGTGGTGGATTAAAATCATTTTGTTTTAATTAACTATATACATAAAACCGATATTTAGAGTAATTCAATTTGAAATTTTTTCGAAAGGTAAGCGATTAATAGGTTTTTATTTTATTACATATATCATTTATATATTATTTGAGTCAATATATTCCTCAGTCTTTGGGCAAGTTGTTTATTTTATTTTTTAGCACGTAATCTTCCACAGCCCAGTCGGCTGGTACTAGAGAATACACCGACATTGCAGAAAAGTAAGACACCTCTCTCAACTAAACTGCATCAGATGGTGAAGGTCAAGTCCTTGAGCTTTGGGAAATGTAAAGTAATCCTTCATTACCATTACTTCCAGGGCCACTGTAACCCGGAGGGGTAGTATTTGTTAGGGTTACATTTGTGCATCAAATCGAATTGTTTAACCACTTAGCTATATACAAATAAATGACTGATGTTGAATTGTTAGTGTTACAGAGACGTGCTTGAAACCATTTAACTGTGTCTAAGTAAAACTATTCATGTTAGATAATAATATTTGAAGTCATTTAAGTGCGTGCAAACAAATGATTAATACCAAATTAAATTCTTTGTTAGATAGGAATAAGTGAAACCATTTAACTGTGTGCAAAAGCTGAATGACTGGGGTTTAGATTGCAAAACTTAGAATCACTTAACAGTGTGCAAATCAATAAATAGTGTTAAAAAGAATTATTAGTGTTAAATTGCAATACTTGAAACTATTTAACTGTGTGCAAATAAAAATATATGCATGAGCAATATTTGAATCCTCATTACTGTGTGCAAACAAAGGATTGATGCTTAATAGAATTATTATTGTTAGATAGCAATACTTGGAACCAATTTACTGTGTGAAAACAAAAGCAATCCTTGTGTGCAAACAAATTGGTACTAACTTGTTTCAAAATAACATTACCGACCAACTATTCTCTAACAAATAATATACACATAATTATCTATCTATGTGTAAAGAAATGGCTGATGTTAAAGTAAATTGTTAGTGTTATATAGCAATACTTTAAACTGTTTAATAGTGTGCAAACAAATGAGCTCTGGCTCATTTTAAAACGTTCTCTATAAATTATTCGTTTGCAAATAACGTATGTGTGTGTGTGTGTGTGAACAGGATTCAGCATTAAATAACCTACCAGTGTTGATACCTCATAAAACTCAAAACAATCGTAATCATAACATATAATTCAAAGAAAAAAATCCGGGTGACAGAGTAGTTAAAGTCTCGTGTCTGTAGCTTTAATGCAAAAAGAGGCGAGACTAAATAGTTCTGTCTATTTCAATAAAGAATGGGGAGTTTTGTTAATCGCTTATGCGAAAACATGGCACCCTGTTGTGCTACTTCGTTACAATAGAGATGATAACGAACAAATAAATTGCTTCCAAAGACCACCGGATGTCATATGAAACTTTAAAAAAATTAGTACAATACAGAAGTCGAAACGTTGACTAAAAATAACAAAAACGGAGAAAATAGACTGAGACTCCATTTTCATCTATTTCAAAAACGAGTCCTTTGATTTTAAAGCAAGTGTTCCGATCGCTGTTTCAGGAAATGACTCCGTATTTAAGAGCCGATTAGGGCGAATTATAAAACAAAACGTTTCCGCTGCAGCATTCTTCAATAAAGCAAGAGGAATTTAACATCAAACGCTGGTTGAATTGGAAACAGCATCGACTGATTTTAACAGCTATTTTCATGCGGCTATAAACGACAGCAAATATTAAAATATTTTGTCAAATTGATTCCTTTCAATTGTTTATGGCCATCATTAATGTTCAATATGTACGAGCGACGACTGTACAATTGACTCACGGTCAAGTCACATTGACGTCACTGGTTTCTGCATTGATTACGGAAGGTGATCAGTGATGAGCATGTTCAAAAATTAGATGGGTAACTTCTTTGTAATAACAGGTGCCTTCAGAAAAATAGAGCCTGCGTGACAGATAAAGCAAATCGTAGTAAATAATGGAATTAACAGACGCTTAAGATGTCTTCGAGTATTTGATCATCACAAGACCAAAGAAACGAAGTATGAATTTTTCATCGAAGACATTTATTCAAACATGTTATAACAGAACATACTGACTTAGAACTCTTGAGAAATCTACCGATTCCAAAGATCACGAATAGATGAGTTAAATACAAGAAAGCTGATACTAATGTAGCTCATTCATCTCTGTCTGTCTGTCTGTCTGTCTGTTTCTCTCTCTCTCTCAGCATTGCCAACTCTAATGGCAAAGTTGTAGGCGGCAAAGAAAAGTGATTTGGTTTCTCTAAGTTTTCTCAGTTAACCCTTGCGTCTTTTCTTTAGTTTGTCTTCTGAATTGCCCATATACTTGTTTTATTTCCATTTGTTTTCTCGATTTTGTAATTCATATTTTTCTATTTGTCTATGTGTATTTTTTTTTCATTTTTTGACTGTTGGAAGGAGTTTCTTATTAGTCTTTGTCTATTTTTCGAGTCCTGGAACTACCATATGTACACATCCCTCAATGCTGATGCGCCTTCTTCCTCGACTTATTGTTATTTTTTATCCTGTCTGTCGATGCCATCTCACAGGAGAAGGTATTCTGCGTTGTCATCAGGATTTACATTCTCTTGTTTAGATTTTTAAATTCATCTCTTGTCCAGTTTAGGGAGCGCCAGGATTATCATACAAAAACAACTTAGATATTCATGCCGTTAGTTAAGTTTCTACTAGAGGATTCGATTTTCAATAGTTTCTTTGTTCATCTGAAGCATTACTTACATACGTTTTCTTTTTCCTGTTGGTCCGATGTAGTCTGATTGTCATAGGCCCAGATATTTGTAGATTTTTTTCTGAGAGGATGCTGATTTTTCCTTATTGCATAGTTCTATTCCTTTAGTTGTTGGTATTTCCCCTTTAATGAATATTTGCATGTAACATTTCTCAATACCAAATTCCACTTCTATGTCTTAACTGAAGATTCTAATCATTTGTGAAAAGTTTTTCTCTTCATTTGTATTTTTGACATTTTTACATTATCTATATTTATGAAAGAGTGTGGCTTTTCTTACGATTTTGTAAATCTATTTATTTTGTTTACCCATGATATAATTTAGCAGTATCTTCGTTATAAAAGGCTATAGGGTGTATAATGAAAGGTGCCTCTTTATAGTCTTTATTTCTAAAAAGCGTTGGTCTCCTACTGTCATTTTTACTGTCCAGTTTTCAATTGGTGAAGTATACAAAATTCTCATAGCTTTTACACATTTTTGAACATTCGATTTATTTATGGCTCCAGGGTCAACGTTGTTAGCTTTTCTGCAGTCTACCCATGTTATAAGTAGATTTTTATTTCACTCCTTGCTAGTTTTTCAGATCAGTTATAACTGACAGTTTTTTAATGGTGTCTGAGTGATAGGAAGTCTCAACATGTCTTCAGGAATCTTTTAGGTATTCTAGCAGCCCTTAAAAACGTTGTAGTCTAAATGTTATCGATTTTTCTGATTTCCAGTGCCCCAGTTTTCTTTCTAAGCCTTTGGGGACCGTTCCAAATGCACCAACCACAATTAGTATCACCGTCACTTTTTATTCTACAGCTTATTCATCTATCTGACAAAATCCGAGTATTTTTCAATTGGTTCTTATTTTCTTTCATTTTCAATTTGTCGTTGCTCAGTCGTCTGGGGCTGTAGAATACACCGACTGCTTCTCTGCAAAGGAGTAAGACCCCCACCCCCAGTGAGTGTCCTGTATATGACACTAAACAAACTGATGGTGAGGGTCCAGTAATACTGGAGCTTTAGTGAATGCGGAACACCCCTTCATTGCCATTGCTCCCAGGTCCAATCTGGCCCAGCGTGGTAGCACCTGATAAAGGCCTATCTATGGGTTAAATCGAACTAACGGCATTCTTATGCTAAATTGAATTGTTGAACTAAGCTGAATAGCTTGAAATGGAAATGTTTTTGACAATTAAACCGTACTTACATTCAAACTGCGTGCTTAAGCTAAACTGAATTATTTGAAATGGAACTGTTATTTGACATTGAAACTGTACTTACACAAAACTGATTTGTTTAATATAGAACTGTTTTGATATTTAACTGTGAGTAAACGAAATCTGTACTTATATTAAACTGAATTAGCTGAATTAGAACTGTGTTATGAGGACATATCCTACCATACCCCAAAGATGGATTCGTCCAACCTAAACATATTCGCTGAGCTTAGCTCGCTGGGAGAAGACAACTTCTCGTTTCTTACGAGACATTTGATAGACAGACCGTAAGCCGAGAACGGCTAGTACTTCTTTTGTATGATTTCCTTTATTCTACTAATACAATAACGTTCACCTATCACCCGTTGTTTGAGTTGTTCTTCCACCGGTCTTATCTGAAGACCACAACAAATTGTTTGACTAAACTGAATAGCTTGAAATAGAAATGTTTTTTTTTACAATTAAACTGTACTTACATTTAAACAGCATACTTATCCTAAACGGAATTGTTTGAAGTAGAACAGTTTTCATAAAATTAGAGTTGGTGACAAATAACCTACAATGGTTGATATGCCATAACACCCCTCAACCAACCAACCAACATCAATTTGTGGTCCACCGGAATAACTAAATCCCAATAAAAGAACTAATCCTGTTTCAAATGAAAGCTTCCATTAGTATGAAGTTAGTGATGTTTTGTTGCCTTGTAATGTAGGATTTACTCGGAGTCTGCAAAAAATTATTGTTAATGCACATTTTGAAAGTAACATTTGAATTTTAAACGACATAGTTTGCTCTTAACAAGTTTTACCGCTTGAAAACATAGAAATTATTGAAATACCTTGTCAAACGGATTTCCTGTTTATATTTTTTATCATCATTATTATTACATTCATGTGAACAACAGTATCAAAACAATTGATTTTATCACGCCGACTGCAGGCGTTAGATCATCGGATGTGACATTGAAAGAATTAATAATTCCACAACGATGACACTTGTAAACATTTGTTAATTATTCAACTTCAATCTGGTGTAAAACGTATGTATAGAGTTTGGAAATTGTGTTTTCATTGATTTTACGGTTTATACTACTGATACCTCTTGTCAATATTGAGGAAAGTTTACTTTAATCAAATTGTTATGGTTAATGAAGATGATGATGATGATGTTATTTTTAATTGTACAATAATGCTACAAAAGATTTTCCTGTTTGGGGCTTTGATCTTTGCCAATGAAAGGCAGGTGGATATTGTTAAAGTTTCAATGCTTTTAGCAAATATTTGCGTTGATTAAGAAAAAAACGAAGTGACAATTATTAATCTACCACTAAATACAGGGTCAGTGTCCTCATGGCGTAGTGGTTAACGCACTTGACTCGGGAATTGTAGTAAGCGAGTTCGAACTCCAGTGTTGCTATTACGTTCACTTTCAGACAAATACTCTTAGAATGGTATGGACCCCTCTTATCCTCGCTGCTATGAGTTAAATAGTATCAATACTGCCCTTCTAGAAGAAGATTGATATACCGGTAAAACAAAAAAAAACAAAAGTGGGTGAATAACTCAAGTAAGACCTAAGTGTCCACAACAATTCGAAGGTTTACGAAAATAAGGGCTGGAAATGTTTGAAATGAATCGGAAAAGGATTTGAATGAAGGATGAGTAAAGATGGGAATGTAAATGGTATGGCTGCATTGGAAGTGGCTTAAGCTTTTAAAGACAAATTTGATACCAATTAAAACGTGCCTTACATTATTAACACGATTTAGATTATTAGCCTCAAAGTTTTAGTCTATACAGCCTCCGGTCGTCTTAAGATGTTTTTTGACTAAGTCGTTAAAATTTAGGCAAGTTCAACTTCAGCCTTTTATCTAATCCCTGTGAATAGACTTTTCTCTTTCTGCTTTCTATGCCTTGGAACATATCCGATCAATAAATTCACCTTTCATAGCTTTTTCGCCCTTAAAATGTTGTCTCTTTGTTTGATAAGCTTGAGCAACTAAATATAGAATACAAATAAACTATACTATTGAAAATTTACTTAATTCATGATTCCTTACTACATCTATATTACTTTTCGGCTATAGCACATTGTAAACATTCTAAACGTTGCATTGTGTCCTCACAGAGTTGATGGATATAAATTTTTCTGCTGATCTGCCAACGCTGTTGAGTCCATGTCTGGATGTCTATTGGAGAACGTCACCAATAGTTCATCCTTAAATCTCCAGCAATGCACAGTACGTTATGCTCATCTTACTTGGTTAGTTTGTGAGATGGGATGTAGGTGGCCGTACAAATGTTTTGCAGGGTGCTGCTTCAATGATTTCGAAGGGAAATTGCCGTTGTTTGCTTTAATCTAATCTACTTCCCATCAATTCAATATTCCGAGGTTGTTGGTTTTTTTCGTAATAATTCGGCCAGAAATGGATATGCATTAAAGAATCCCGTTACTTGTTCGATTCTAGTGTTGAGAAATTAGAGTATATTCCATTTATTTTATAACTTTATTGATAAGGTATTTCTTTCAAGTCAAAATCACGACCTTCCTTATTTCTATAGTTCACGAGAATGTTACCGTAACATCTGTCTCTAGTAAACCGCAGTAATCATATCCAATAGACTTAACAGGTTTTCATGATTATCCAATGTATTTTGTGGCATGTTTTACAGGTTATGAAAACGCAATAACACTATCTTTTTTCTTCATGCGTGACTCATTATCCAATAGGCATTCCCAAATTCTAATCGTATCACGTGATTTATTGAGATAATCTTACTGAGGGCGCGGCTTTGTGTTCTATCGAACTTAAAAACCCTGAGATCTCAAATTTCATGACAGATCGTTCCTGGACACATCTATTGCTCAAATTTTTCTATTCTCTTAGCGAAGAACAATGAAGCCCTTAACTTCTACATTGATCAATGAAATTATATATATACATATATATAGCAACTAAGAGAGAGAGAAAGTGAGAGAGAGAGAGAGATCCCAAAATAGTTTGACAAACACTAGGAAATAGTACAAAGAACTTTGTTTTGAATATTCTTATTATTTTCGCAAAAGCTCCCATGTAGTTTGCTTTTGTTCAAAGATCAGCCATCTATCGAGTTGCCCCCCCTAAAGCAATCTATTCCTGCTTCATTTGAACTTCGCAGAGTCAATCGGCTGCAACCGGATATTGATAGGCTTAAGCATTTACTGAAAGATGCCTGCCTTTTGGGCTTGTGTCGAACTCGCTAAGCCGATCGATGACAGACAAAGGAAAAAGATTTGCATAGAAAGACTAAGGTCGCCCCCAGGGTCGAAGAATTCAGAGAGTGGTTGTTCAGCATATGCGTCAATTTGAGTGATTTAGAATCACAAATCGTGAAACAAATTGAGCTTTTCCAGAGAAGCACTCAAGTGATTTGAATTTATTCCTAAAAAGAAAACATGGCACAGGCATTTTTTTTTTTCAGTTTTAACATTTTGAAATTGAAATTTTAAATAGAATGAAATTATTTATATGCCTAGACAAAATATACTAAACCAGATAAAGTAACCGTTCATGACTCACAAAAGGTCAAGATATGAATAACAACTATTTATTTTAGAATTATCCTTGTAATTTAAAGATGTTTTTTCTCCCCTACTTCAAGAAAGACGACCTCGGAATCAATAAAAACTACAAAGTCATAACTTTTACTGCTATTCCTGCTAAGGTTAACATTAACCTGCTTCTCAATCGTATCCAACCTAAAGTAGAGAAATTTCTAAGGAAAAATCAGGAACGTCCTCAACTTCACAGATTTAATTCATTCGTCGAACCATTGAAGGATTATGCGCAACGGCAACACCATTGTTAATATATTTCTTTATGGTATACGATTTAAAAGTAAATGATTTTAAAAAGACTAGAAGCATAACATATCCCGTAGAAACTATGACAAATTCAAACAACGCAGATTGTCGGGCACTTCTTGCAGATAAAACTACCTAAACTGAATATTTGCTGTATATCGTAGGGCTAGCAGCAAGGGAAAATGGCCTATAGAGTTCGTGCGTTTTAAACAAGACGTTGCCATCTCCATTTTAAGAGACAGGTTTCAGAAATTAATAGAACCGTTTAAATACCTCGGCAGCAATATCTAATCTTCTGAAAGTGATGTCAACATAGCCATAAAAAGTCTGAAGACTTAAAAGACTTCACACTGCTACACTTCACTGAACTGACAGAAATCTGTGTTTTCAGCGTGAGTTGACTGTATATCTCGAAATGGTAATTGTTATTTCCAAAGATAAGATCCTTTAGCGGAAAAGTGATTCACCAAATATATTTTGTATATTACACAATAGATTTGGTATTCATTCTAAGAAAAATATCATGGAGTTTTGGAGAGAAATATTTTAATGAATGACTTTCGTGATATATTTCGATTTAGATGTTTTATTTTGTCCAGGTTGCTGGATGTCACTAAGCAATAAGGCTATGAAATTATTTTACCTTTCCTATTTAAATAACTAACTATGACCCTCATTATTAATGATTAATTTGAATTAGTGTCTTCATAATGTGATCAAAATTATTGAATTAAATTACTTTTGAAAATAAATGGAAGAATAAAATAATTAGAAAATTTTGAAAGTTCGGTAAAATTTTGTAACAAGGTCTCTTTTATTGGGTAGTTGGCTTGTTAGTTGATTGGTGGTACAGCGGGTTAACTCTTGTAAGGTTATTTACTTCCGAAGTCACATTTTTGTATCGAATAATGTAGTTTTAACTAGCTAGCAATAATAATCATTCTTAAAAACATGGCTTCAAATCACCATTCTTAATAGGAATAGTATGCACAGTTTTAGATTCATGTTCGCTTATTACATCCAAATAATTTTATACAAGAGTATGGTTCCATGTAACCCATCTTAATAATGATAATAATAATAATAATAATAATAATGCTATGTTTTGACCTGTTGACCCGGCCAAAAATGCCATTCAAGGTGATGCACCGGAAGGAAGTGACACATTCTAATGGCAGTTATGAGAGGAAATCGCATGGGCGGAAATTGGCTGATGAAATGGGATGAGGTAAAGAAAAAATCCCATTATACTCTCATAGACTGACGCACCGGAAGAGAGTGACCGCTGAACTGCATGGCAGTTATTTCCGCTCGATGACAATCACACAGGCCATTCCAAAGGTAGCGGAAGTGACACATTCCGATCGCCTGATATCGGAAGAAGTTGCGTAGGCGTGAGGCGTGTCCATATAACCGCATGGGAGTTTGAAGGTAATATAAGGCCGACGAATTGAGGACAGTTGATACAGGCGAGTAGAGATGAGAACAAGCAGTATAGTTGGAGACGGAGGTAGACAAGTTGTAATAAGGAAAGCCAGGGCTCCGGTTGAGCAGCCATGGAGAACGAGAAAGACACAACGCTGACAGCCATAACTTTGGGGTCAAAATATTTTAGTTATGTTCGGTCTCCAGCTCCCTCTCACACGCAAACTTTGAGTAACCCTTTTCGAAACCTTACAAATAAAGTGAGAGGTAAAATATTTTATAAAGAAGTCTTCCTGCGTCTTTCTGTGTGCGTTGTTTATTACTGCGTCTTAATCATCGTGCGTCTGTCTATTATTGTGTCGTTATAATGCTGCATGATGCTGTAGATGACCTTATAACAACAATAATAATAATAATAATAATAATAATAATAATAATAAAGCGGAAATGCACATTGTACTACTCAAAAAGACACTAAAAAGGATATCAAACTGGAAAACTCCAGGACATGATGGAATATATGGATTCTGGTTCAAGAAATCCACCTCCATTCACGACAGACTAGCACTAGAAATGAACAGATTCTTACATGATGCACAAGTACCTGACTAGATGACCAAAGGAAAGACCACATTGATCCAAAAGGAACTGCTCCAAACAATTATAGACCCATTACTTATTTACCGATGATGTGGAAAATATTAACAGCACAAATAGATATACCACTCGCTAATAAGCCGCGGATTACTTCCTGACGAACAAAAAGGATGCCGCAAAGGATCTAGAGGCACAGCAGAGTTACTCTACATAGGTCAACACATCCTAAATGAAAGCAAGAATAGACGGAAAAATCTAGCTATGGCCTGGATAGACTACAAAAAGACATAGGATATGGTTTTGCAAAGCTGGATAATAAACTGTCTCAAAATGTACAAAATATCACACAAAATCATTAACTTCATCGAAAAAACATGAAAAACTGGAGAGTTGAATAAACAGCTGGAGGAAAAAGCTTCGCTGAAACAAAAATCCAAAGAAGGATTTTGCAAGGAGATGCATTGTCACTCCTACTATTCATAATTACCATGATGCCACTAAACCACATACTCAGAAAATGCACAGCTGGATAAAAACTTAGTAGATCGCAAGAAAAGATCAACCACCTAATGTACATGGATGACATAAAACTATTTGTAAAAAATGAAAAAGAGCTGGATACCCTACTACACACAGTTAGAATATACAGTCAAGACATAGGGATGGAATTTGGCATTGAAAAATGCGCCCTGCTCGTTATGAAAAGTGGCAAACGACAACTAACTGACGGAATAGAACTATCAAATCAAGACAAGTTCAGAACGCTCGCAAAAAACGAGACCAACAAATACTTAGGAATCTTGGAAGCTGATACCATCAAACGAGTGGAAATGAAAAATAAAATTCAAAAAGAATATCTCAGGAGAACTAGAAAACTACTCGAGACAAAGCTCTCTAGCAAAAACCTTATCAAAGGAATAAATACTTGGGCTGGACCAGAGATGAACTTAGAAAAATTGACCAAAGAACTAGAAAACTAATGACCATGCATAAGACTTTACATCTCAGAGACGACGTGGAAAGACTATATGTACCAACAAAAGAGGGAGGAAGGAGACTTGCCAGCATTGAAGACAGCGTCGACACATCGATACAACGACTCGAAGACTACAGAGAAAAGCTCGGAGGAAGACTGATTACAGCCACCAGAAACAACACGAGGACCAGAAGAACAATAACCAGAAACAAAAATTGGAAGACAAACAAATCTATGGTCATTTTAAGCGACTAACAAGCGACAACTCACACGAGAAAACGTGGAAGTGGCTAAGAAACCGAAACATTAACAGAGAAATTGAATCTCTTCTAATTGCAGCACAAAACAACACGATAAGGACTAACCATATCACAGCGAGAATAGATAATATGCAACAAAATAACAGACGAAGCTAATGGGGTGAAAGATATGAAACGATCAAACACTTAATAAGCGAATACAGCAAATTAGCACAAAAAATATAAGACTAGGCATTATTGGGTGGGTAAGGTGATCCAACGGAAACTGTGCATGAAATTGAAGTTTTATCATACGAACAAATAGTATATGCACAACCCAGAATCTGTCCAAGAGAATGAGATGCACTAACTCCGCTGGGAATTTTAGATACAAACGGATCACAAAACTCGGCCAGACGACCAGATCTTATAATAATCAACAAAAAAAAGAGAACTTACAGATTGTGGATTTTGTTGTACTGGCGAACCACAGTGTGAAATTGAAAGAATGTAAAAAGAGGGATAAGTAATTCGACATTTCTAGGGAACTAAAGATACTGTGTAACATGGAAGCGACGATAATATCAATTGTAATTAGTACTGTTGATACCGTCACCAAAGGATTAATACAGGTACTGGACGACTTTGAAATAACAGGAGGAGTGGAGACTATCCAAACTACTACATTATTGAGGTCGACCAGAATACTGAGAAGAGTACTGTAGGCTTGAGCAAACTTATTGTCACTTAAACGCCAATGAGAAAACATCAGCTAACGCTGTTTTGAGAAACTCTAAAATGAAAACAAATAATAATGATAATTCAAATACAATTACATAGTTTCAGATTAACAAGTCTTTTTAATAATAATGATTTGAAGTATTTCTTGTATTCTCATTTAATACAAATAATTTGAACAAATTTTCAAGTTATCCTATGTAATATTTTTATTTTCAAAACATATATTTAACCTGCGGATGAGACCCTAACACGTACTACTACTCCGAGTAATGGTGGAACTGGGAGTACTGCCAATTAAGAAGGAACTTAATTCTCCCCAGAGTTCCAGAACTAAAACCTTACTGCCAGATACAGCTTATTTCATACCAAAGATATTTGGCTGGGGTTATTCCCCACCGTGGGCAGTGTATTTTTGTCCCCTCACGACCACAGAATGGCGTTTCGGTCGGTGAATTTTATCTTCTAATATGAATTTCCTTCCGGGGAATTGACTTCTATCGGAACTCAAATTTTCCTAATATTAACGTGCTTTGACACACTTCGGCCGCTTATGTTTACCTGTACGTCGATCAGGTCGATTGTGTCCTTGCTCCAATGGCAGTCAGTCAAGGCAACCTGACGTGGGTGACGGGGATACCCAGTATTCGCGTTTTGCGGCTGAAACCGACGCTCCTTGAGCCACAGTAGGTCGTTCTCCCAGGCTCCAACCCTATCCGAAGAGGCTAAGTTTATCGCCTGGCGCCTGAGGTTCCTATATTAAGGGGAATACCGGCGAGGCTCAAGGCATTTTTAGAACCACTGGGCGTGTGTTGGCTACAGTCCTTCGCCTTGTTTCCACGATAAAAGAAAATGCTATGTACCATACCCATGCATACGTGTGGGGTGCTGGAAAAATACCGAGAAGAATTATCTTGACGTAGTGGCTAAAGTGCTGGACTGCGGCCTCGAAGTGAGTTCGAACTCCAATCGTATTATTACTTTCACTTTCGGACTAATATCCTTGGAAAAGGTATGAAACTTATTATCACTACAATTATGATTTAGATGCAATTACTATTGTTCTTCGAGAAGGATAGCTTTGGCATTCAATAACCCATGAAGGCTGATATGCTATAAAAGAAAGAAACCAAACCTATCGGTATTTGTAGAAAATTCAGAATTGATCATCCGAGAAATGGAAAAATAGTTCGGTATACTTTATGCAGCAATCAGAACCCACCCCTATAATTTTTTTTTATTTCATCAATGTTTATCATCAAATCGAATAATTTTGTTAATTGAGTGGCTGGATATCCAAAATGGGTAAATTAAGAAAATCAAGATTCCTTTGATATCTGTAAGATCACTGTGCACACTATAGTTTCCGTAAAACATCTATTTTCTGAGAGCATTTTTTCTTTTGTCTTTTTTAATTCCCTAAAGTAGACATGAATTTTACAAAAATGAATTTATTGTGAAATACAAAAAGAAAACTTTTCAAAAACTTATTTTCCCTCTGGTTCCAATATTGTTATAATAAATGTAAAAAAAAAAGAGTCTTGTTTTGTTAAAAAGAATGTACAATTATATCTTTTTATACCACTATTGTTGGACGAGTGTAGTCAAGGGAGAACAGGAGTTTCCCTTTTCAATATCTACTACATTGAGGAGTCAAGAAGGACACTAATACTTTCCGTGAATTCCTCCACTACTTACCCTTACAATGCTGAGTGTTAGGCCAGGAGGAATCAAGTACCAATTTTTAAGTCTTTGGTATGACACGACCGGGGATTGAAACCAAGTGTCGCACACCATTGGTGAACTCTCTAACCATTATACCAATCAAGGTAAAGGTAAAAGCATGGCCCGTTTATCAAAACTTATGATCAGATAGAGGAAAAAAGAGACGGGGCTATTTTACATTATTTAAGATCGGCTCACGCCATAAAGATTTTTGAATTTGAAAGCAGGATATAAGAATTATTCTTAAAAACTAACAGCAGAAATTTTTAATAGCCGAAACAAAAATAGAAATGAATAGATAATACTTTTCCGGACTTCACATTTCATTCATTCACACACACACACACACACACACACACACACACACTCACACGCACACACACACACACACCCATGCATATACACGTGTATTTATATATATATATATTTATTGATACAATGGACGGTGGGAGTTGAAGTTTAGGTATTGTCTGGTGAAGTTCGGCTTTAGATAAAGGTGATGTGAATACTTGCTCCGTGCGAATTATTTATACAACCATATACTGAAAAGAAAGAAATCTTTGTTGACTAGAACATAGCGCAAAAGCAATTAGCAGTAACAATAATGGCATATCTAGTAGAAATAAAGAGTTTAAGGGACAACATCCATTGCAACAACTACCCAGAGAGCATTACATCGGCTCCAAGAAATCTAGATCGAACAACATGAACCCTATCCGGAAACACTCTACAATATCCCTGCCCGATCTCCAATGCCAAGCTGAAAGATTCAAAAATCATTTAGTCCATATTGTATCAGGTCAATTTTCAGGAGTGGCACGGCTCTTCGATAATATCTCTTCCGAGTCAAGCCCCCAACAGAAGACACCATGAACAAGAATTGCCTGTCCTCCATCCCATACAGTTGTGATAAAGTATGCAAAAGCGAAACATGCTGCCTATAAAAAAAAGTAAAGAAGCAGTGCTTATTTTAGATTACAATGACCAGTTGAGTTGAGAAATTATAGAGATGAATACAATATAGAAACCAATAATGTAAAATGGTCGAAGAAAACAAAATGCAATATGAGCTAAAGTAAAAAAAATGTCAAGATAACAGTGAGTAGTATCTCATGTGTTGATGAAGACATTAGCTTTATAAGTCCCAAAAAATAACTCTGGATCGTCCAACGGGATACGTGACTCAACAAATATTGGCGTCTGTTTGAGAAGTGCTTCTAAATGAATTCATCTAGTGATTTAAGGTTCAATCCCAGCAACTGGTAGATCACAAAGAACTCTTACAATAGTTCAACACATGTACTGGGTTATGGTTAACGGAATTAGAACAATCTAAATCCATTGATTAAATTAAGGATTCGATTCAAAATTCTGTGTAGGCTCCCAAGTTCGACATGAAATACCAGCCGAAGGACGAAACGGCTGAAACGTTTTCAAGAGGAAGACAATATTCCAAATACGCTAAGTGATAAAAATTATCAAGCTTCATCTCAGAAATTTACATAAATAGTGTATATATATATATATATATATATATATATATATACAAATCTAAGAGATATTGAGTGATAAAGAAAATATATATATCGAAATAGAAACAGACAAATGAAAGTAAACGTAAAAATTTGGGTATTCTCGCACCTGATATTTAAATAAGTTCCTACCTGTTCCTTTCTTGCCACTACCTCCATATTATTAAGAATTGTATTGGCTTCCTTTATTTTATTTTTTCACACGTACAAACGGATATAAATATGACGTAATTCAATCGTTTCATGTGTGAAGACGGTTTGAATCGGAATCCGGCGTCAAAACTGTTTAGATTTAGTTAAATCTTTTTAATTAATTTGATTATTGAAATTTCCGCTAACAATCCGGATTGAAAGACAAAAGTATTTATAAACTATTTCATATAACGGAACGATTAAAATTTCATCGGAACACTCAATACAATAACAGAGAAAATAATTGTCAGGATAATAATATTATTGATATTACGGATAAGGTTATATGAAGAATGTTAGAGAAAATTAAGACAAGCATTCCAGATTTGGATATGCTTATAATAAGAATCATTCTATATGTCCTCAAGGACACATGGCGCCGTGGATAAAGGCGTTGGCTAGATCCAGTGACATATCCAAAGAGTGTGAGTTCAATACCCTGTGAAGGCAGTGTAGAACTTTCTGAAGGGAAATTAACAGGAGATAACTGATAACTGACATCCATTAAACATGGCTCGTGGAACTAGAACAGTCTACTCCGGTGAACGAAATAAAGAGTTAAGTCCGACATTCCAACTACCTGAAAAAGGCCGGAGCGTACAACGGCCGAAACGTTGTGATAAACATGGCGACAAATATAGTCTGAAAAATGTAAATAATGTATATAACACCTCATCTCAGAAATATAGACAAATAAGAATCACTTTGTTGTTTATTAAACTGATTAAATAAAACGTTCAAAGATGACTTGTACAGAAGTGGTTATATATTCGACAATGCTTTCAACTCTTTAATCCCAGAGCTCCAAAGCCGAAATTTACCCTCTGCCGTTTTAGCATGCTCTCCGCACTACTAGGAAAAATAAAATACCAATGTAACAGACTCAAAGTGTTAATAAACCATCAGGAAAATATAAACTGAAAAAACTTATAATATCTGAAAAGTAATGAGTGAAATTCAGATAATTAGATTCTAACAAGTTAGCTAAGATGAGTTAAAAATTAGATGAGTAAAAAATAATCAATTAAAAGACGTTGAAAAAAAGGACACAGGACCATGTAGTGTCTCTGTTTACCCAAACCCTCACCTCGAAAAATATGCGATAAAAAGCCACGTAAAGAATAGTTAGAATTCAGAATTTTCCTTCTTCAAAATCAGTCACCGCACCATAGATAAAATGCTATGTCTGTATCACTAAGTAACCACAGCAAAGAATAAAGAAGAGATCGATCCTTACTTTTCCCAAAGGGTATTAGCGCAAAGCAAAAGGTAAACAGCTTCATCCATGATTTGAATTCGGCTCGTTGACTCCACTTCCAATGGCGATTGCCGTTGAGCCATGCTCAAAATGAAGAAATAAAGAGAATTGGAAGAGGCTGAGTTATCGAGGAGCTACGTGGGAAAAACACACTGAAAAAGGTGAGAATGCTGTTGTAAAAAGTGGAGTCACAAATAAGATAAATGATTGTAACAATTCTATTGGACATATTGACAATGATCCAACATGAAATGACGAAGAATAAGAAGAAATGAAAGGTAAGAGAAGAAATGAAAAAAAAACAGAATTAAATTAAAATGTAGTCGAATAAAAAATGTTAATGATCATATGATCGGAAATTATTTTTAGATTAAAGAATTGTTGAGGAGAGATATGAAGAGAAAGGAAGCGAGGAATAGCAATATATATATATATATATATATATATATATATATATATATATATATATATATACCCATCCCTTCAGCAGGAGCAGGAGCAGGATGCGATACAATGTCAATTTTTAAGCGGAGTTTAACAGATGTGAATTCAGGGTTTTCCTTCTTCTAGAGTGGCTGCCATGCAAAGGTTAAAGAGATCAGTCAGTTCAATTATTTACTCATAGCTGGAGGAATAATAATTGGATTCACACCTTTCTCATATGTATTAGTGCTATGTGAAATGGAAACAGTCGCGTCCAACATTTGAACTTAGGTTACGGTGTCCATTTTTACGATGGTAATCATTATACCATAAACGCTTGTGGTATAATGCGATGATATATATATAGAGAGAGAGAAAGAGATAGAGAAGAAGAAGAAGAAGAAGAAGAAGAAGAAGAAGAAGAAGAAGAAGAAGAAGAAGAAGAAGAAGATGGAGAATGATATGAATAAGAAATAAAATGAGTTAATAGGACCATTTAAAAATGCTGATAAAAATTCTTAACATTAGAAAAGTTTACCATGAATTTTATGGTCCGAGCAAGGAAAAGTAAATATCAAAAGGCAACTCTGTTTACTGAAATATATAACCAAGATTAATGCAGAGCGCATGCATTTTTTCTTTAGCATTCTCTCTTAAAAAAACAATCATCAGATGAGAAAGAAAGGTTTCTGGAGTTGAATAAGAAATAATGTAAAGCAGTTAAATTGATGCATAATGATCATGTGACTCTGAAAATCAGTACTTCATCCAAGAGTGTCTCTTATATCTTAGGGTAATTGTAGATTGAATTAAAGAAAAGTACTCTCAGAGAATATATATATATATATATGTGTGTGTGTGTGTGTGTGTGTGTGTGTGTGAGTAAGAATCGAGTTCACTGCATGTGCAAAAAAGTTTTCCACCTGTCGGTACGATGAAAGAATTCTCTTCTCCTGGGTAAGAAAAAGTGGCCTGGGTACAAAAATTATTAATATTAGATAGGAATACTAGAAACTATATAACTGCGTTTAAAAATGATTACTGTTATGAAATAGGAACAGTTATTATAAATTACTTGAACTAGACTCATGTAGATGCTTAATTTACTCCACAGTGCTAGTAACAAAAGCGAAATAATTATTATAATTGTGATTGTTATAATTATAAGAAAAAACGCCACTGCATGTACTAGTATGACTACAGTACTACAAGGACTAGTAGTACTACTACTACTACTACTATCCCTATTACTACTACTACTTCTACTAGTCATCATCATCATCATCATCATCATCTCGGATCACCCTGACCCTCTCCCACCACCAGTCTCTATCGCCCATCGCTCCCGGTAGGTCTTCAAGGCTACATCCAATATCAGCACAGAGCTGTTGTACATAGGTTCTAGCCGGTCGTCCATGTGATGGGGTCCACAGTATTATGTCACTTCGTCCTTACTTTTCCAGCAGTGTCCCATGTGTCTTGTTCGTTTAACTTAGATTTTTTTTGTGATGGGTGGTAGGTGACCATACATCTGCTGCTTTTTGGGTGCTGCCACCTAGACTTGTTCAATATTGCTCACAGCATTCTTGTATAATTGACGTCAAGATTTTTCTCCATACGTTTAGTTAGCGTCCATCTTGTGCATCCATATAGCAGTATCGACACGATCGCTGATTGGAAAAAACTAACTACTAATAATTAGAAAAAGAATAAGCAGTGCCCGAGGAAATTCCATTAATAACAATCCTTTTCATTGTTTTCGATTGGGTTTCTTTATTTAATGGTATATCAACCCTCGTGGTTTATCTAATGCCAAAGTCATTCTTTTTAAATGAAATTAATGATATTATCTAATCCATAACTAGAGGATAAGGTGTTCATACTTTTCTCAAGGGAATGAGTCTAAAAGTGACTGTTATAGCGCGACTAGTGTTTTTATTTTGTCCGTACATTTGCATTTATATCTCTCTCTTCTCGATTTTTGCTTCATTGGGGAGTTTTTTTCTTCTTTCTCAAATAGTGTCATTACTTTACAGACAGTACTCCTTGCTACATGAAATAATTCAGCGGTTTTTGTTACACTAGCGCTTGCCATATGAACATCAAAAATTTGACCTCTTTTAAAGTCTGATAGATCTGCTATTTTAATGAATAAGAGTGGGACGACCAGCACGAACTTACATACAGCAGCTATGTGAGGACACGGGATGTAACCCTGAAGACCTGCCGGAGGCGATGAATGATAGGGAGAAATGGCGAGAGACGGTCAGGGATATCCGCGCAGGCGGCGCGACATGATGATGATGATGAATTTCTTCTGAAGATACGTGTAAAAAACAACAATTTTAGTCAAATAAGACGAGAAAAAATAATGATAAATCAAAAAACATAAAAATAAAAAACCTATGATGGTTTTATAGGAGTTTCAACATTAGGATACTAAGTTTCTAGGTGTTTCCATTGTTTTGTTCCACTCCTTTATGTACAACACGTTCATACATTTGCATACGTGTATGTATATGAATGCATCAATAATTCTTTGATATGACTGGCAGTGATTGGATGAATGTTGAACTGAAATTCTTACTGCATAATATTCGCCGTTGAATAAAGTGCAGAGTCCTCAAAGGCGATCATGTTGAAAATAAATATTTACTGTAAAAAATATTACATTGTTATCCTAAACTGCGTACTTATTAATATACCTGTGTACTCTATAGAAGAGCGTGTGGGGGACAAAGTACTTTCCGTTGTTTACGGGAGTTACTTTCAAGTTTCGTTTCCACAAATACAACACAAATTTTATAAGCACGTAAAAAAATGGAATGTGACAACAACAAATATTAAGAAACAAACAATTTACTCGTCATAATAACAAACATCATAAAAACAATTAAATTACAATGTTCATTTTATTTGTAGATGTGTAATATGATGGCCGAGTAATTTCGTTTTATGCCTTTGGGTTTAGTTAGGCTGAGAACCTTTCGGCTCAGTGCATGGGTTACTTAGGTGCAACATTAACGCAGGTGTTCGCACGCGCGTGGGCGGAACGGTCGTGTCACTCAGAGATGTCACAATAGCCCATATGGGAAACGGGGCTACAGAGTGCGGGTGACGTCACGCACCGGAAGCGCGTGGAGAATTTGGGGGATTTTGAAAATTTCAGTTGAGTTGAGTCCTGCCTCGGGAGAAAACGGTTGACTTTCGCTTGCTCGCGGAGGCCTTGGGCAGGTTTCGCACGAGATGGAGGGGCAGATGAAAAAGCCAGAATAGAAAGAGTGTGTACCTCTCTCCTAATGTCGAAGAACCTTTAAACTCAAAGGTAATAAAAATGTTTCTTACCTGAACTAAGAAGTCGTAAGTGTTTTTCGTATTTCGAGATTACTATGTTCTATGTCTATATGTTATAAACAGTCTATGTACATTTCGCATATCCATATCCGTATCTGGTTATGGTACAGATGTATGGATGGAGAAATCACAGCAATGGCACGTTCAATAGAAATGATTTGTTCGCCCGTGTGTGCGTGTGTACAAGTTTGGAAAGACTATGGAATCAATTTTTCCATTGTTGGCTGAAGTAAAAAGGATAAAAAATTGACTTTACTTACATACATGTGTATGCATGTGTGTATGTAAGTGTGTGACCGTAAGTATGGACATTTTGTTCTCTTAAGTCTACACATGCGTTTTTGAAGTGGTTTATGATCTTTGGTGATAGCGTATCGCGTTCCAGAAGTTGGCAAAAGAACGTCGCATGCTTCTTCGCTCTATGTCTTGTGTGTGATGCTTTCTTTTGTCGGCCATCCTCACCCCTCTCTGTCTGGTGGGGGAATGCCTTAGTTACTTAAATTCTTCGTTATTTATACGTTTTTTGGTGAACTAAATTCAATCAAAGATAGGATTTTGTTAAGTTTTATTGCGGGTCCTAAGATTCAAGCGCGCTGACATTTCTTGACCAATCAAATTCATATGATTACTTATTTATTTTGGTCCTAAATATTTTTCTGTTAATTAGTTTTCTAGCCGAATTTTCTAGAATGTTTTTATTTTGAGTTTTTAGCTGATTGGTTGAAAAATATGTAAGTGTAATTTCAATGTCATTGCGATTTTTACCCGGAATTTCTAGAATGTTCTTATCTATGTTTGGGAGGGGGTGATTATTTAAGGTTAAGTAAAATATGTATCCTATAAGTGTGAAAAAAACAAAGCTGCGTAAAATGCAACAGAATTTTCAGATGTATTTATACAAGGGTAGACTGAAAAGTTCATAGCTTGATGCTCTCATGGAATTTGACTAAATGAAGTTTATTTTTCTTGCGGTCTACGTACTTTTTCATCGGTGTTGCAATGCTTGGATCCCATTGGTCAAAAAAGTAGTCTGCAGACACGATTTCACAATACCAACTTTTTAATCAATGCAATTTTCAGCACACCCTCGTATATTACATTTCTCATGTCTATGCATACCGATATGGAAACGAAAAAAAGACTTGAAAACCTGGATTTGGCGTAAGAATCGTTTTGTTATATAGTTATTTACACGTTCCTTCAGCATCACAACGACACAATATCAAAGACAGACGCATGAATAAACGACGCACGCAGTAACAATTAAGATGCAGGAAGGAAAACGCAGGAAGACTTCTTTAACAATATTTTACCTCTCTGTCTTTATTTCAAGGGTTCGGAAGGGTTGTTCAAGGTTTGCATGTGAGAGGGTGCTTGAGACCGAACATAAACTTCATATTTTGACCCCACTGTTATGACCGTCACGTTGTGTCTTGTTCTCCTGATGTTGGGGTCAACTCCATCGGGGGTTTTCCGAGTGCCCCCTCGTCGGGTGTGGCTTTCCCTACCACATCTGGTCTCTAACTCTCTGGATGTCTGCTGGCAACTCCTTTGGCACCCCAAACTCAACTGAGTTAAATAATAATTCAACGCCCACACGATCGCCAACTGGATCTTTGAAATCGGATGTTTAATCGTCATCAAGCGGAAATAACTGTCATGCAGTTCAGAGGTTACTCTCTTCCGGTGCATCACTGTAGTGGCACAATGGGACCTTCACCTTGTCCCATATCATAAGCCTTAATCCGCCCACGTGATCTCTTTCGATTACTGGCCATTGGAATGTGTCACTTCCTTCCGGTGTATCACCTTGGAATAGCATTTTTGGGCCGGGTCGAAGGTCAAACTATAACAATCATCCGTTAATTATTTTTCAAAATTCCACATGTGGAATTTTCTTCACGTTCGTCTCCATCACCTCACACATATTTTACAGAATAATTTACAAAGGACAATAATGGCTGAAAATACAAAAAGAATCACTTGAACTACAGCAAACAAAATCTTACTTCGGAGGTGACCTTCTCTCTTTGTAACACTTGCCCGGCTAATTATTATCTAAATTTCTCTTACTCTCTTAGCGTGGTTGGCCATCTTGACATGTGTGCATCAAGGTACAATACGGATGCATCTTTTATCCTCTCAACACAACGGGCCCTCCATAATTTTTTGAAGAAATTTCAAAACCCTAAAAGGACCATACTCTGGTCCTAGATCCTGGTCACAAACTTAGTGACCCTGGTCATTCCAGCAATACATTTCGCCTGGATTCCTCATGACCACACTCAAGTTCTTTGCTCAACAGGTTCCTACCTGGAGTAACCGGAGAATTCCATAAACAATAACACAATATCTTCAAGGACCAAAGCATTCCACAAAAATCCACAAAAATCATGGCCCAAAACAAAGTATCACAATACATCCGAATGTATCACAATCTGGCACGCATGCTGTAAACCACCTAAAATAGTCCACGCAAAATACTAGTTAGCAATGTGTTACCCATATTTTTCCATTAAGTTTCTGTTTCCATACCCATTGGTTTGCAAGCCCTTGAGGAAACAAGCTTTACCTGATCAAACCCGCGCCGGGTTCTTTTCAATTTAATCCGGAACCCTCTTGGCAACCAATATATAGGCACCTCGTCTTTCCCAGATCCGTTTCACTTTACCAAATTACACACGAATCCAAAACATCATCGTGACTGAAAGACTCAGACATCATCCACAAAATTTTGGAGTAGGCCACGCCTTTTTTTCTTTTATTCCATTCTCAGAACTCCAAACTAAAAAATAGAACAGCTTCATGGGCCAGCGAATTCTTCGATAGAATTGCTTTCTTTGCCGTCTACCCATCAACAATCTGAAACCAATTGGATGAATGTCTGTCCTATTCTCACGTCAGCCACCGATTCCTGAAAACAGAACCCCCCCCCAAAGAAATATTTCCTATTCCACGAAAACCCCCAAATTCTAAAAAAAAAAAACTTTAGAATCAATATAATTGCAAATATTTGTAAACCTAGAATAAAATCTTCTGTAAATGGTTTTTGTCAAATTTCATAATATGAACAGGAAAAAAAAAATTTCTAATGCCGCCTTTAAACTCAAACTCAAAAAATTTTTCACTTTACAACAAGTCAAAACAATGTTACAATCACAGTTCAAAAATGTTCAGTTTTCTTTTCTTCTTTTTTTCAATCTATGTAGTGATGTACTGTCTATTTTACGAAAAATGTCTGTTCTTTCTTTCTTTCTTTCTTTCTTTTTCATATGCTGTGTTCAACAATGTTCAAGTTTCTTCTCTTTCTTTTTTTCTTTCCGTCTTTTTCTATTGTCCTGTACGTTTTTGTTTTTGTTTTCATTTTCTTTTTTTTTTTTTTTCATTTTTTTTTCATAATAAATTGCTCATTCAATGTCCCTTTTTTTTCAACCTCATATCTACCTCTCTGTCTTTACCTTAACACGATAACTATAGGTTCGCTTCCCAGTTTATTCAATTTCAGTCTATAGTACCATAAATTAAGCCTGATTTATAATACAACTTTTTCAATAGCTTACGAGCATTCTTCTTCTTCCTTTTTTTTTCTTTTCACAAAATATCCCGGGTTTTTTCTAAACAACCCAAACTTTTATAAATTCTACCAACATTTCCCAATTCAAAATATTTCCGAATCTGCGAATCTTCGCCACACTTGGTTCCGTCAAAATTCTGCGCATCTCTTAATCACATCCAAAACCCTGTTTCAAAATATCTTCCCCAATAACAATCTCAAAGCTTCACTCCAGGGGGAACTCACAAAATACCTGTCTGCCTCGTCAGACACAAAAAACATCTGTCTCTTAGTTACTCTGCCTCCACGGCAAGACCGTTTTCAAGACAATGCCTATGTCTTCAATAATTGATATCAACAATTTCCACCGCAAAACAATCGGCCTGATTCTACCAGCGCCGAAAATATCGATTCTCCCAACTTCATAAATATCGAAAAAGTATATGCGCATTCTTCAGACAAACACCAATGTGCGAAATTCATGGACAATACCATTAATGCTCCCAAGATTCCATCTCTCGGATTAAAATTCTCATTTCCAATCCACAAGTTCCAAACATGAAAACCTGATCCAAAAGGTCTTAACTACAGATATGCGGGATTCCAAATCTTGGACTGAAATTCTAATTTTCAATCATCACCTGTCTGGACCAATGAAAAGCTACAACGAATTTTTTTTCTTACAAAGACCTATTTACGATAAAATTCCCATTGATAAAATTTATTGTTTACGATGAGCTGTCTATCAAAAAACGGACAGTAACTGTCCCCTAGTCATATTTTGTTTTCCCTTCTTTTTTCCTCCCTCACTTCGATACAATATTACATATAGCAGTAATTTCAATTTTTATCAAGGGACCACACATTCTTTTTTTTAATTATTTCCAATTTTATGCTTCTAGAAAGGCCCTTGTCATTACAACTAATCTTTCACAATTATAATCAATTTAAATAACAGAGAGAGATAGAAGTTACATGAATGAGCAATCCACTTACATTTCCTGTTTTTTTTTCTTTCTTTTCTCTTTTCTGTTGCTGGTTTGTTCTTGTTTCTTGTTTTCTTTTTATCTTCTTCTTCTTCTTTTCTTCCCGCACGTTGCATTGTTTTCTTCTTTTCTTTCTGTTCTTTCCGCGCCGGTCCGTTCCTCTTATTGTTGATGGTTTGTTCTTGTTTTTATTTCTTTTTACTTCTTTCAATTCCAGCATTTTTCTTTCTCCCTCTTCGTTGATGTCGTATTGTGATTCTTAAAATTGTCGTTTACGGTAACCAGGTTCGTTTTGAATCCTTGTAGAAATCTGCTGGCATCATGCACCAAATCAGAGTTAATGTTATATACTCATTTGTCGTATCATAACGACTCAATAATAGTAAAGACAGACGCACACAGAAAGACGCATGAAGAAAGGAAGCAGGAAGACTTCTTTACAATTATATTTACCTCTCGCTTTATTTGTAAGGGTTCGAAAGGGTTGTTCAAGGTTTGCATGTGAGAGGGTGCTTGAGACCGAACATAAACTTCATATTTTGACCCCAATGTTATGACCGTCACGTTGTGTCTTGTTCTCCTGATGTTGGGGTCAACTCTATCGGGGCTTTCCGAGGGCCCCCTCAGTCGGGTGTGGCCTTTCCTACCACATCTGGTCTCTAACTCTCTGGATGTCTGCTGGCAACTCCTTCGGCACCCCAAACTCAACTGAGTTAAATAATAATTCAACGCCCACACGATCACCAACTGGATATTTGAAATCGGATGTTTAATCGTCATCAAGCGGAAATAACTGTCATGCAGTTCAGAGGTTACCCTCTTCCGGTGCATCACTGTAGTGGCACAATGGGACCTTCACCTTGTCCCATATCATAAGCCTTAATCCGCCCACGTGATCTCTTTCGATTACTGGCCATTGGAATGTGTCACTTCCTTCCGGTGTATCACCTTGGAATAGCATTTTTGGGCCGGGTCGAATGTCAAAATATAACAGTTTCATTTTCTTGGGAATTGTTTAACTTTGTATCATGCGAGTATTTTCAAACACAACTGGAAAGATTTGAAAAGCTGAAAAAGATACAGTAGTCCTATTTTACATAAATGTACACGTTGCGTCGTTATATAAAAATATTTTTCGCTGTTTGAATCTGCTTATCTAATGAACATCAAAACGTTACAGAGGATATGAAACAACTTAACATCAGCTTCCAGTTGCCACGCCTTGTTTCTTACGATTTTGTTGAGTATATATTCAGTACAATTATCATATAATATTATGTAACTATAAAACCATAGAGAAGTTCATCATAACAATATTTGCATGGGAGAGATGCACTTCAATATTCTTAAAGAATAAAAACATTACCAGTACAGTTAGCCACTAAATGAGAATGCTGTGAGTTTTATGCTCACGATGATATTTTTTCATTATCCAATGAACGGAAATAAAAATAGAAGCTTCAATATAATGAGCACTTTTAAATGGAAGCGCAAAGGTTGAGGTCTTGTTTCCTGGAAAATAAATCTTCACATTAAAAAGATGGACATATTTTCACACGGATGATGTAAATCAGGGATTAACATGTTTTTTGTCTGATATTTGTGTTTGGCTAAAAAAGAAGATATTCTTAAACTTTACATTTTCTTCCAAAAGGCGGAATACATAAATATAGACAGTCGTATACCGAAAGACAGTTTTGTTTTTTCATCCCATTCTGTTCACACATTTTCAGCCACGTTTTCTATGATATGATTAAACGTAAATACACAGTGAGTAAAAGTAAGAGCTAAATTCACGTAGAATTGAATAAACTCTCTCTCTCCCTCTCACACACACACACACACACACTTTCTCTCTCTTTCTCAATCTCATACTCTCACACACAATATATATATATATGTATATATATATATAGCCAAAGGGAAGGGGAATCATAATAATTAACTATTTTACAGGAAAAGAGACGATTGAGGAGCGGATTCCTAATGTAAAATTACTAAAATTATATATATATATATATATATATATATATATGTGTGTGTGTGTGTGTGTGTGTGTGTTCATATATATGTGTGTGTGTATATATATATATACATATATATATTCATATATATGTGTGTGTATATATATATATATTTATATATATATTCATATATATATATATATATATATTTACTAATCCACTATCTACCAGCATTCACGGTTACCAAAAAAAAAAAAAAAAGAAAACGAAAAAAACCCCGTCAGGAACAAGAGATAAAAATATCTCGAATCACCGCCCGGGGGAAAAAAGAAAAAATGTCATAGGACAAAAAGAAAGAAAAGGCCAACCCCGTCACACCAGTCGAAAAAAATCAAGAGATGTGCAGTCAATTGGTCAAAAGAAAACTAAAACCTGTCGTAAACGCTGCAATGCCACAATTACAAGAGTGCTCAACACGAGTGGAGCCAATTACAAAATTAACTTAAATCGCGAGTCAGAATTCTCCTACTAAAGTTTCATCTAGACGCTCATCAGGAAGTCTCATACTGACCAATGATAAAGGAAAAAACGCCGTATTTTATATTCACCAAAAAACCTACCTAGCTTAAAATTTACATAACAACAAAATAACCGGAAAAAATAAATGAAAAAATAGAAAATAAATAATAAAAAAATAAATAAATAAATATTATTAATTATTGATAATTATTATTAAAATAATAATTGGATTATTTTTTTTTTCATTTTTTTTTCCGGTTATTTTGTTGTTATGTAAATTTTAAGCTTGGTAGCTTTTTAGTGAATATAGAATACGGCGTTTTCTCCTTTATCATTGGTCAGTATGAGACTCCCTGATGAGCCGTCAAGGTGAAATTTTAGTAGGAGAATTCTGACTCGCAATTGAAGTTAATTATATATATATATATATATATATATATACGTGTATATATGCACCCACATTCAAAGTTCTTAAGAACGGTAGAAGGTTAGGGAATTTTGCGAATCAAGTTTGACACTTAAGCCAATTAAATGTATTCTGGACAGCATTAATTCTCTCTAGAAATTAATTGACGCGTTCATAGATCTTGGTAGCGGTATCTCACCGATTGAAAGTGAAAGAAACCGCATGAACGGCTACCGACAGGTTGTGGACCAAATGGAACACTCGTCTCTCAGATAGAATAAAAAGGGAATTCTTAAAAGCTGTTGCCGTATCAGTACTGTTATATGGATTCTCCAATTTGAAATCCCTGAAGCAGCGCCTCTTCAAAGCAACAGATATACGGCCATTTGCCTTCCATTTCACGAACCATCCAATTAAGTAAAATAAGATACCCTAGGCTCTAACGGAAGAATATTGACGGACTCATAAGTACTGTCCCCCAAAAGGTCTTTATGAATGGACACACGAGTATTGGCCGACCAACAAATGATTATGTTCATCAGCTCTATGACACTGACTGCTCTCTATATCATCAACATCATATCGACTTGCTAGCTCTGATTTCCTTAACTCTCTCTCTCTCTCTCTCTCTCTCTCTCTCTTGGCATTCATCTCTATCGTCCATCGCTTCTGGCAAGTCTTCTAGACAATATCCTGTGTCCGTACGGAGTTGTAATTAAGTTCTAGCTGGTCATCCACAATTTAGTCTTTCATGCCAAGGGGTCCATAAGAGAAATTCACTTACGAGTTCGTCGTTACTTCTCCAGTAGAGTCCCGCTCATGTTTTCCACCTAATTTGGATGGTTTTTTAGATTAGAGTTAGGTGGCAATACAGCTGCTGTTTTCTGGGGTGTTCTTTCCAGGACTTGTCCAATATCGCTCGTAGATTCTTTTTGCAATTGCCGTCAAGCTTTTTTTTATATCTATTAATATATATATATATATATATATATATATATATATATATATATACGGCCGTCATTCAATGAATAAGTCAATTATTCTTAACGAATTGGCAATAGGAAGTACTATTTACAGTCGCACGTTTTTGAGTAAGCAAAGAGTGATGGGTCCTTTCTTGTCCCTGAAGACAGTCAACATGACCTTCTTTAATAATCGCTGCGCCCATTACTTTTTCTTTCCTGGACTGTCAGTGTTTTTCTACTCCATTAAATGTTTGTTTTTTTCAACTACAGCTTGTTGTGACTAATCTATATTTAACTCATCTGTAAGCAATCCTTTGTCTAACAGATGCTTCCCCAAACACTTCATACTTCTGTCATTTTCAAATAGCATGGACTTCTCGACCATCAACAATTTATTGAAATACCTTTATTCAAGCTTGGGACAATCTTTTTATTTTGCTGACATTTTGAATAACCCCATAACAAATATTTTTACTTGATTAGATAATTTTTGCTCCAAATAAATTCCTAACAAAGCAGGGTTTACATGCTATCTATAGGGCCTGGGAAGACTAAAATGATAAGGATATATATATATATACATATATATATATATATATATATATATATATATATATATATATATAACAGGTTTTACTATTGATTTCAAGAATTAATTTCACCTCTGAATACACTCTGGTTTGCGTGGAGCGTGTAAAATTCGCAAACGAAGAATAGAACAATGATAAAATAGAAAATCATAAATGATTATATTCATCATCATCATCATCATATCACGCGGCCAGTCCGTATATCCCTGACCCTCTACCTCCACCCCCCTCTATCATCCATCGCTCCCAGCAGGTCCCCAAGGCTACATCCTGTATTTTCACAGAGCTGTTTGTATATAGGTTCTTGCTTGTCGTCCTGCCTTTGCTCGTCAATGTGAAAGGGTCCACAGATGATGTAAAATTTTAGAGATAATGAATATTCCTTATAATTCTTTAGATTCTCAGAAATTAGTTAGAAATCAATATACAAACAGAATTCCTTTGGTAAAAATACCGACAGTTATAAGATCATAATATTCGTCCCAATTTAAGTCGTGATAAAACATTTAAAACAAATAAACTGGAAAAACAGAATCAAGATTAGATGGCCTAGATTTTTTGATTTATTGAAACTATTCAGACCACTGCAATGTTGGGAGTCTGTGAGGATCCTGATTTTATAAGGCTTGCAGTCACTCAGTTTCTTATAATACCTAAAAGAAATCAGAGGTATACATATGGATGTAATAATAAGGATAGGACTTCAGTGAAAAACTATCATTATTATTACAGTGGTCCTGGCATGGGTTCCTGGCCATGTGATTATTAGGATAAATCAAAAGACTGACACACTTACAAAAGAAGCAACTAAAATGACAATAACAACTCTTAAACTTCCATTCACAGACTACAAAACTAAAATCAAACACTACATTAGAAGAAAACGGCAAACATTATGGGACATGTTTCCAAATATCAAACTATATGGACATCAACCCAGTATCAAACTCGAAACCAGAGAACCATTACCTAACTGAAGACAAGATATAATATTAAGTAGAATCAGAATTGGACACTCATACCTAACACATGCCTATCTGCTCAAAGGGGAAACTGTACCTCAGTGTACCTGCTGCAATCAGCTACTCACAGTCAATCATATATTGGTTGACTGCAAAAAATATGAGAAAATTCGCTTGAAATCCTTACAGGCAATAAACCTCACCCTGCTATTTAAAGATATACCTGGCCCTCAAATAATAGAGTACCTAAAACAAGTAAACTGCTTCCAGTTCCTATAGAACAAAAATCAAATGCTCTAAATTATTGTATTTGTTTTCAAATTATACATATATATATGCATAAACTGTGTTTGGCATTGAATGACCCTCAGAGGTTGATAAGCCATAAAACCTAAACACCACCACCACCACCACCAACCTCCAAAAAGAAATCATAATCAATCCCAAAATAATACAATCCTCCATAAAACAGCACCATGGACCATAAACCAACCAATAATTTAGCTAGACCAAACCAAACTTTCCAAAACCAAAACACTCTCCATTACCTTCCAAGAGAACTTTTTCAATATCCAAAACAACTTCCCAGACCACCACCACATCTATATAGATGGATCCAAACAGGGAATGAAAGTTGGTTGTGCTGCTGTCTTCCAAAACCAAGAACTGTTAAAATGTATCCCAAATGAATCCTCAGTCTCTCGTGCTGAAGTCATAGCTATTGACCTAGCCATGAACACTATAGCAAATCACAAATCCTCTAAATTCATCATCTATTCAGACTCCAAATAAGTTCTCCAAGATCTACAGAGTAAAGATTTATCAATTCCTCTCATCACAAGGCTACTTGATAAAATGAATACTCTTTATAAAAACGATAGCATCATTCTTACATGGATACCCAGCCACATTGGCATACAGGGAAATGAAAGAGTAGACAAAGCTGAAAAAAAGCACCTAGACACATATATCCAATACAAAAATTCCATTCACCGAGCTAGAACTACTTATTAACAAATTTATATTCAAGAAATGGCAAAAGTCTTGGGATGATCAAACATAGAACAAGCTCCATCATATTCAAGATAACATAGGTGAATGGCCAGCAGATTTCAGAAGAAATAGAAAAGAAGAGATAATCTCCAGACTTCATATTGGTCACACCCACATTACCCATTCACACCTCCTGAAAGAGGAAGAAACCCCAATACGTTCAACATGCAAAGAACCTCTCACAATCAAACATATTCTCATAAACTGTGACAGGTTTAGACAAATTCACCAAAAACATTATAAAACAAATGATTTAAAGGA
Source organism: Sepioteuthis lessoniana (assembly GCA_963585895.1). Lineage (NCBI taxonomy): Eukaryota > Metazoa > Mollusca > Cephalopoda > Myopsida > Loliginidae > Sepioteuthis > Sepioteuthis lessoniana. Next base: position 72,716,183 of record OY757911.1, on the reverse strand, counting down.
CCTCTGCAAAAACTTCAAACCAGAGGAAATCTTAAGCTTTCTAAAATAAAAACAACCTCTTCATCAAAATCTAGCCAAATATAATAAGACATAACCAAAACTCATACCCTAAAACCTAAAACATGCATAAAAACAAAACCAATTTAACGTTTCTGGCATTAAATGACCCACAGAGGCTGATATGCCGTTAAACAAAACTGAAATTCGAATTCAGTGAAAAACTTTCAGTTAAAACTGGTGAAAAAAAACTCTTATAGTGAAAATAATGATAATTTTAAAAACCAATGAAAGTCTATAAGTATTCATACAGAATGACAAAAATGAACATGAGTGAAAGGAGGATGCCAAAGTATTGAGTCAATTTACTACCATTTGATTTCCAGTAAAAAGTTCTTATACTACTTGTGTGCAAACGTAATGAGAAAATATTTATAGAACGATGATAATGATAATTATCCTGCGAAATGGAAAAAAGTCACACTCGTCACAGACACTGAAAGATTAGTACAGGGACTGGAGGATAGGAAAATTAGTGGGTGTGTACAGACTATATCCAAACTAGAGCATTAGTGAGATTGGCCACAATACTAAGAAGAGTCCTGGGGAGTTGAGGAGACTTGCTGTCACTCAGACTCCAGTGAAAAACCATCAGTAAGCGCTGTTGTGAAGAACTCTCACACCAGTAAAATAATGACAATGATAATAATAGTAATAATAATTGGTAAAATTCACCGACACGAATTTAATAGAGACTTGTCTTGTTCAAAGAAACAATTTAATCATATATTTGTAATTCAGTTTTGAGATGAAGAAAATTCCGTTAAAAGCTTTTCTTTTACAGTTATCATTATGTATTACAATTCCTTTTAATAGCTCAGGAGACATAGCATATAACAAAAGCAAGGAAACTGAATAATATAATCGATAAATTTCGGTGAAGAACAGGAGTACGGTCAATTCATGTAATCAAATAATAATTACTACTACTACTACTACTACTACTACTTCTACTATTACTACTACTACTATTACTAATACTTATAATAATACTCAGGCCCCCGTGGAAGACCACTGATGTGAAAATAAGAAGAGGGAAGGAGCAACAACCAAGGCAACAACAACAATAATAATAATAGTAATAATAATAATGATGATTAAGGTCTGAGCAAAAAAAAAAAACTTTAAGGAACTTTCTGTCACACACACTGAGCGGCAGCTTTTTTCTATCTGGTGTCAACTTAAAAAAAAAGTAAAGTGATGATATTTCTGACAATAGCTACAAGATACTACTGAGGAAAAAAACCTCAAAATGTACTAACAAGAACAACAATAATTTAAAAATTAATAATAATTAGAAGAAGAAGAAGAAGAAGAAGAAGAAGAATCATTTGCGTCCAGAAGATATTAGAACACTACTATCTGTCCCCTGGATCTGTCAAGAAAACGAAGAAACAACAAGTTATATGAAGTGATACTCAGTACAAATTTTACAGAAAAAAGCGTTCGTATCCAGGTGTTAGCAGGGGTCAAATGTATTCTCTTGACTTTTCTGTTTAATTTTTAAAAAATATTTGCGTCAGTAAATTTGTCGATTAACGAATTATAAATGACAAGGATTAAGATGTACAGCAAAAAAAGCACAAAAAATTAATCGATTGAATACAGAAAAAAAGAAAGATACAAATCAAATTAGAAATACATGCTGAGTCGAACATCGAACATGCACGATTTTTCATCCTAACTGTTTATTTTTTGCATCCTAACATGTTTATTTTAAGAACACGAGATATCAAATTTATCAGCAAAATTTTAAACGAATGTGAAAAGAAAGAAACACACACACACACACACACACACACACACACACACACACATATATATATATATATATATATACTTATAATTGACTAATTTAGAGAATAAAGGAATGCATATTTTCAATCACAAAATGCTTGAGATATCAGTAATAACTATGAAATGCTAATCAATATCCTTCACTCCTTCCTAAATAGATACATCAATATCACCATGGATCGTTATTTGAAAGAAAATTCAGCTGATTCCTGGGTCTTCCATTATATCACTAAAACTCTCATTATCCTTCAATACTTCTCACCGTATCCCAACAAAAACCGCATATCATAACCAGAGTTTTATTTGAGCAGTATACTTAAAATACTTTTAATGATAGGAATATTTTTAGTATAATCTGAACCTGAATAATGATTTCATTCTGTCAGCATTATAGGTCGAAATTCATCGAAATTTCCGATAAAACGGAAATCGCAAAAAATGCTAATAAGATTCCTTCCCTCCTTCATAATTAGAAACATCATTAGCATCATGGGTCGTTGTTACAATGGGAACCTGTTGGATTCGCGTTTCGTCTACTTATGACTATTAATATAATCCCGTAAATTCGAGTGAGCACCGGCCACGCCAGTGTGTGAATGTCAAAAATGCTGGATGCATCTTACTAAATAGATATTATAGCGTGTTTATAAATGTATTCGCGAGGGATGATGATCTTAAAATATATCTGCTTAAAGGAGCAGAGTAGAGAATAGGGAGGGAGGTTGAAGAAGAGAATAGACGAACACACATGCACATCCATGTGGTTCATGCTTTGTCATCAGCAAATTTTTGTTGCATTCCTTGCAGTGGCAGACGTTGAAGCAGCAGTAGATACTGATATGTCCGAAGAAAGACGCTTGATTTGGGAGCGAAGAGAAATTCTAAATAAAGAATTTGTTTAAGACGAAGTGATAAAATACCGATTGTCGTATGTATTCATCCAAACACGGACAGAATACAACACAAGTTTAACTTTTTTAGGGGAGAATAAACATTTCCTTCTTGATTGTTTGCTGTACGGAGGCTAAAGTGTCAATTCTATTTACCCATCTTTGGAAGCAGAAGAGTTGGATTCATGCCTTTTACTGAAGGATGTTGATGTTTAGAGAAAATCAAACAGATTAATGGAATGACGGGGTGAGGAGGGTGATCCAGTGGGAACAGGACAAAAAGCTTAAATTCGGACATACGAAAACATCGTGTATCCACAAACCAGAATCTGTCCTTGAAAATGAGATGCACTCAATTCTTTGGGATTATGAGATGCAAACGGATCTCCTCGTCTCGGCCAGACGATCTGACCTTGAGATAGTCAACAAAAGAAAGAGAACCTGCTGAACAGTGGACTTTGCTGTTCCGGCTAACCTCAGGGTAAGAATGAAAGAAAGCTAAAAGGAGGATAAGAACCTGGACCTTGCTTAAGAACGAAAAAAATCTATTGTACATGTAATAGGTGTGTTCGTTACAGTCACTTAAGGATTAGTACAGGAAATGGCAGACTAGGAAATAAGAAGACCAGTAGAGACCATTTAAACGACAGTATCTCAAAGATTGATAAGAATACTGAGAACAGTCCTAGAGACTTGAGGGGACTTGCAATCAATCAGCACTAGGCTTCAACCAGTTTTCTTTTTCGTCTGAGGAATTCTTTTCTTATTTTTTTCCCTTCATCTCCACAATAATTATAACATTTGCTTCCAGCATTCCAAAGTATCTGTAATTTTCCTTTTCTCAGATTTGGTAGTTATATCACTTCCAGTTTTTCTCCTTTCCCCACACTAAATTATGTACATAGCAAATTTTTTCTGCTAAATTCCCTTCTTATATCCGGATTGTATATTCTTATGGATAGTATGAGTGTCTCCAGTCATTTTATTTATTTTACTTTTCAGTTTTTCGCAAATAACTTTATATCTTTACTTGTGATTTAGTAAATTTGTATTCTTCCATTCATATCGTAAGTAGCTAATTTACGGGAATCATTGTTACAACGAATAGTGGTGGTGAAAGCGGATATCCCTGGAAGATACCTTCTTGAATTTTTACCTCTGCAATTGTTTGTTTTCCCACAGTCAATTCCACCCTCCGGTTTTCCATAGCATTCGTGATAAAGTTGTTTTTTGTCAGATATTTTGTACATCATCAGATACACTCTTATCCAAGTTTGTGCTATCATAATCATAGGTCATTCTATTGCAACTTTTTATGTTTCGTTTTGGCTTGTTTGAGGATGTTCCGGTCTATTTATAGTAGGTTATTTGTTATTGTTAACCTGCGGGATCAGTTTTGTTCTTTTGAAAAAATTCCATAGAATATAAATAATAGATTTCTTGTCTTATCTGGGCTGTCAGGATTTTGCACATCATTGGTAAATATGTTATCGATCTATAATCGCTGGTCACAATTTTTTCGGCGGGGAGAAGTCTTTCTGTATCAGAGAATTGATTTTTATTTATTGCGGACTTTTTGTCCTCATCTTGGTAGTTTTTGTGTTGTTTCTTCTTTCACTAAGTTTCGGCCAAATTTCACCTCTGGCCTTCTTCAGGTGAAATGTAGTGAAAGAAGAAACAACAAAAAAAACTACCAAGATGAGGACAAAAAGTATTAATTCTCAGATTTAGAAGCCTCATCTCAAAATGATTCCAATTAAAGACAAGTCCAAAAATTCGGTACGGACCCGACTCTGGAAGACCAGATAAGGATTTATAAGACCAAATAATCCATCCTTGATCGCCCTTCAGGGCCCGTGGCGCAGCGGATAGAAACGTTGAGTCTCTACGGTTCCAGGTGAGCATTGTCAGACGATAGCGGTTTCAAATCCTACCCAGAGGTTTACTTGGTCAACAACTATGGAAGGCAGTAGTTACTGGGGATATGGTTACAAGACTCAGCATTCCTATCCGAGGTCGCGCTAAATCACCTGAAGAAGGCCAGAGGTGAAATTTGACCGAAACGTAGTGAAAGAAGAAACAACAAAAAAACTACCAAGATGAGGACAAAAAAAGTCCGCAATGAATAAAAATTAATTCTCATATTAAGAAGCCTCATCTCAAAATGATTCCAATTAAAGACAAGTCTTTCTGTATCAGTTTAGTTTTCCATCGCGTTATCATTTCGGGTATATTTGCTTCTTGCAATGCCAATCTGCCGTGGATGGGGGTCAAACTTAGAACCATTATCCATATATTGCATCGTGGCTTGGCGTATCCATTTTCGTATTTACTTTACTGCTGTTTGTTGGAGACCAGCTGAATGTTCACCTCTGGGCCTTCTTCGAGTTTTTTTTTCCATGTTATCTATCCATTTAACTTTTCTATTATCTTCTTTCTATTCTATATTTTATTCCAAAATAGTTTTATTTCTTTTGCATCCGGTTGTTCATTTGTTTTTGTGCCATCTTCACGAACGTATCGGTAGAATTTTCTTTCCTTGTTTTGAAAAATCCTGTTTTCTTTGAATTGCTTAACCCTATTTCGGTATCTTTAGAATCTCTCTTCTTTCACCTGTATCTAATGATTAATTTATTCTAGTTGTGTAGTCAGACTAATCAGCAGTTGTCCTTTTGGGAACTTTTCATCTTGTTGGGTTCCAGTGCGTTTTATATTCGTTAGCAGTTTGACTTGCTGTTACGATTTCTTTATTTTTGCTTCTGTCATTTCCTATTCAAGTTGTGGTATTGCCACATAATATATATACAACTATGCACGGAAACATAGTCAACAATAATGACGAACGAACACACTTCTTTAGAAAAATATATCTCTCACACGTTATTCTAAAAAGGTTTGCGAAAGGGTTGATGTTGGTTATATGTGAGAGTTGAGATGGAGACGGAATAGACTGCAACATATTGACCCCAAGTTCCTCTGGCCATAGCAGCTCTTCTTCCTCATTCTGCTGGGCTGCTAAACCGGGGTCCTGATAGCCCAAGCCCTCTGTCCTGTGCTTGCTCTCACTACGTCATCTTGTCCCTAACTGCGACTGGAACTCGAACTGAACACTGCCTGCCTCGAACTCCAATTGACTCAAACCGTCTGTGGCACCTGGTTATATAATTGTTTGGCATCCATCTGCTTCCGTGGGCGTCGCATCTGCACAGAATTCAACCCGTATACAGGTCAAGGTGATATTCCGATATCTTCGACCGGATGCACCTGTTTCTTGATTGACGGCTCGATCGAAGGTCAATATGTTACAAAGTTTTGTATTTCTGTTATGATTTCTTTTGGAATCTGGCCATGTTATCATTCACTAATTTTGCTCCAGCATAGATTAACTCATTCATTTCGGTGATGTTGTCTGTTGGGATATGTTTCAATATTTATTTAATCTTTCGATTTCTACTTTAATTTGATTCTCGAAAAATGGGAATGTAGTCGCTGATGATTTTGTTAATTCATTCTTCATTTCTCTATTTTCTTGAGTTAAGATTGATGTTGTGATGTTGGGATTTATTATTATTATTATTATTATTATTACTACTACTACTTGCAAGTTTTTCATACCAGCCATAGTTGATGGTCTTTCACAGGAGTCTGAGTGACAGTAAGTCTCTTCAGGTCCCCAGTGTTCTTCTCAGTATTCTGACCGACCTCAACAATGCTGTAGTTTGGATGGCCTCAGCTCATCGTCAGATTTCCAACTCCTTTTGTCCTTTTACTTAGGGGATCGTTCCAAGTACATCATTTGTAATTAGTATCACCGCCACCTTGGTGAACCATTGCTTTTTTAGTTCTCTGGCAAGATCTAAGTATTTGTCGCTTTTCTCGTTTTCTTTGATTTCTTTGTGATTGGCCGGGGCGTCAAAGTCCAATATTCCGCAGATTCTATTTTTTTTACTTTCTTTTTTTTTTTGGTTAACTATCACTAGGTCGGGATTTCTAGTCGGGATTTCTAGCCGGGATTAGTTAATCTATTTGTATCTCAAAATCTCGGAGAAATTAGTTCGTCTCATTCTCGAGGACAGATTCAGAGTTGTACATATACCACTTGTTCGTATGGTCAAATTTGAATTTCTTGCACGATTCCCAGTGTATCACCTTCCCGCCCAGTCATATTTAGTCGTGTACTCTTTCTGGGCTAGTTTGCTTCATTCGCTTATTATGTCATCTATCGTTTCGTCTCAATCCTCACATAAGCTACACTAGCTATTCTGTCTCGTCTTATCTATTATCGCTTTAATATAATTGGTCGTTATCGCGTTGTTTTGAGCTGCTATTAGAAGATATTCAGTTTCCCTGTTAATGTTTTTATTTCCTTAACCATGTCCAAGATTTTTTTTGTGCGATTTCGCTTGTTTGTCACTTAAAATATCCATTGAATTGTTTATTTTCCCATTTCTGTTGCCAGTTGTTGTTCTGTTGATCATTATGCTGTCCGTGTGGTTTCTGGTGACCATACGAAAGTTTTGTTGCTTTTTTTCTGTATTTTTCGAGTCCTTGTATTGATGCATCGACATTATCTCCAATCCTGGCAAGTATTCTTCTTCTTTTTTTGACACATACACTCTCTCAACATCATATCTGGGATGTAAGGCATTATGCACCGTCATTAGTTTTCTTGTTCTCTCGTCAATTTGTTTAAATTCTTCTCTGGTCTACTACAAGAATGGCCCCGAGTATCTTATGAGGAGGACAACCCAGGTATCTATCCCGTTGATGAGATTTCTGCAGTAGGGATTGTTTTCGAGAATTTTTCTCCTTCTTCTGAGATACTCTTTTTCTTTTTTCGTACATCTTCACTTGTTTGAAGTGTCCGCTTCCAATATTCCCAAGTTCTTGTAAGATTACTTTTCTCCGAGCATTCTGATTGCTTCTTTATTTAGCAGTTCTGTTATTTGTCTTTTTCCATTTTTATTATGATCACGACACATTTTTCAATGCCAAATTCCATTCCTATATCCTATCTAACTGTATATCATTCTTGTCTGTATTAATCTCTTCAATTTTGTTTCTTTTGTGGTAAACGGTTTGATGTCGTCAATGTACATAAGAAATTTATAGACTCCCCCCATGCACTTTCTCAGTATCGAATCAAGTGGCATCATCGCTACTACAAATGATAAATGGTGAAAGCGCATCTCCCTGGAAGATATTTCTCTGGATTTTTACTTCAGTTAAAGTTTTTCCTCTTGTGATCCATTGCACCTTGTATTTTTTTATGGCTTTCGTGATGAATTTAATAATTTTGTTGGGTATCTTGTATATTTCTAAACAGTTTATTATCCAGTTTTGCAGGACCATAAGAAAAATAAAGTTGGTGACCGAAGTCGAGGGCGACCAGAAGGCTCCCTTTTCAATATCTACTACACCGAAGTGTAGGGGAGGGTGCTACTCCTTTCCTCAGATTGCACCACTTTACCCTCAATAAGTACCTTATATTGCTGAGTGTTAAGCAAGGAGGTATCAAGTACCACTTTTAAAGTCTTTGGTATAACGTTATCTGGGATTGAACCCAGGTCTCCTTGACCATTGACAAACACTCTACCACTAGGCCACTAAGGGTGTATTGTTGTCAGTCTATGCCATAGATGCATTTTTGTCTTGTTTTGCTCTCTTAGAGGATGTGTTGATCAATGTAGAGCAGATCGCCTGTATTCTTTGTTCCATTGGGGTATTCTTTTTGTTCTTTGGGAAACACTGCAGCTTACGCGCGAGTAACCTATCTCCTCCCTAATAAGTACAGTTGTTATTTTCATAGGAAGACATATCATCAGTCTATAGTTGCTAGGAGTGGTTCCTTTTTGGGGGTCTTTTTAGATCAATTTTGTTTTTCCTTTAGTCAGACAGTCGGGTATAATTGCTTCCTCTAAACATCTACTCATTTCAAGACCCAGTCTTTTATGAATAGACATGATTTTTTTTTAAACCAGAAACCTTGTATGCCGTCATGGTCTGGCGTTTTTTCTATTCGATATTTTTTGAGTTTTGCTCTGAGTAATTTCAAATTATAATCACCTGAGAACTTTCTTCGAGTCTTTGATTCTTTTTCCAAGCAGCCTTTTGTTTATGTTCTTTTCATTCTCATATATTACTCTAAATTTATTTTGATTCCTTTGCATTTGTTGGTATGTCTGCAAACATTCTCCTCCTTCTTATGGATAAAATGTTATTTCGTTCATTTAGAATTTCCTGTTTTGATCGTATTACTTGACCCTGTCACGGTATATTTTAAGTCTCCTTTCTTTAGCCAATATTTTTATTTATTTATTTATTTAAGTTACATTCTTAGATTTATCTGCTGTTTTGTTGTTTTTTTCATTTTTTCATCCCAACATATTCCCGTGTTTTTTCTATTCTTTCGCATCTTTGCTTACAGTCTTAATTTCTTTGCTTGTTTGTCAAACCTAAATTCACATCAAGATTTTGACTTTATTTTTGAGTTCCTTTGAGGTGCATTGATTCATCACTGACTATTTTCGCACCTGCATAGATCAGCTTTTTTTATTCAGTGATGATTTCCGTTGAAGTATTTATAGATAATGTGTTCGTCTTTTAAGTTTCTACTTACTGTCTTGGTTCCTGAAAAATGGTAATGTAGTGATCCTTTCAGTAATGTTTTTCTTTATTAACTCTATATATATTTTGTTGGCTTGTGATAATGTTTGTTTTGTGGTGTTAGGGGTGGCATCTTGGTTTTCATTATTTTGCACTGATAATCGGGTCTTATTTTTCAGCATTTAGTTGTCTGGTTCGCGTAGTATTGTCTTTTTCATATTCTTCTTGAAGGGCTAGAAATGAATAACACAGAGATGTAAGGTTTACAGCAGTATATATTCACGAAAATACAGAGAGTAACGGTTACAGGTAGCTAATTAGATTCGCTTGACTCGTTTATCGATTCAGTTACTATTTATAAAGTCGGGAGGATCCATGCAGTGAAGTCATCGGGTATATGACCATAACACCTTCCCAATTTATTTGTTGGTATATTTCAGTATCTCAAGGTAAAAAAAAAACCTTTCTTTTTTATCATTCTGGCTTAGTCTACAAGTCTTTGGCTTGTTGTATCAAATCAAGCAGATTTTTCCAAATTTCTATCATTCTTCTTCTTCTTCTTCTTCTTCTTCTTCTTCTTCTTCTTCTTCTTCTTCTTCTTCTTCTTCTTCTTCTTCTTCTTCTTCTTCTTCTTCTTCTTCTTCTTCAGCATAATCAGCTAGGGCTAAAGAATACAGAGGAGTAAGAAGCCTACTCTAACAAGTATAACGGTGCTTATCTATAAAAAAAAGATGCATTGTTTGTCTGAAAATCAAGTTACAAACATTACTCCTCCTACATGTTTATTACCGCGCAATAGAATATTGTGATTTTTACCAGGACTACTATGCTACTTTTCTTCGTAGTCTCACCATAAGCATTGATTTACTTCTAATGATGCATGAACTCATAAATAATATTGTAAATGAATGAGATGCCTTGTCCCTTATTCTTCTGTAACCTAATTTAGGACATAAAGATATGATATTCCAAATTCTTCTGAACACTTAATGGACGAATGATTCATAAGAGCAAGTTCCACTGACATCTCACTGTGTTTACGTCGACTTTTATCTTTAATCACAGTTTAAACAAGAGCAATGATGTATTCTATTTTGGAATTAAATGACTTTATTCGACAGTGCACATGAAAGACCACATTCTTTTGAACATCTTCAGAGGGATTTTTTCGGATTCCTTCAAACAGAATCTTTTAGGGCATCCATATTGTCAGGACATCTTGCAATCAACTTCCTGCAACTTCTGGGATTTTCTGCCAAATTGCTGAAGTTGTTTACGGACCCTGTGGCTTTAAATTTGTGTACCCAATGATAAATTTTGCTTTTCTGAACATAATTGTTAAGTTAAACGCCCTACGAAAATTTGTTTGCACTGTTTAAATGATTTTGTTTCCAAATAAGTTGTGGGGCAAAATAGTTTTCCTTTCTTGTCCAAGACATTGGGATCAAGGATTAATAATTGTCATAGTATACTATTTTCAAATCTGAGACAAATAAAAAACACAACATTATTAGTAGAAGAGTTATAAGCAGTTACATTAGTCCCGTGTATATTGAGATACCCCATATGTATATATATATATATATATATATATACCGGCTCATTAGCATAATGCTTAGGGTTCACCAATGATTCACAAGACCGGAGCTCAATCTCAGGTCGTGTCATACTAAAAACTCAAAAATGGTACTTGATGGCTCCTTGCTTTACACTCAGCATTATACAGTACAGAGCAAGGGTAGGTGGATCAATCTTGGGAAAGGAGTAGTGCTCTCCCCTGTATTTCATTGAAGTAGTTATCAGAAAGAGAACCTTCGAGTTACCCTCGATTATGGTCGGCCAACTTACTTATATATGTATGTGTACGTGTGTTTGTGTGTATGTATGCGTGTATGAGCTTGTGCGTTAGTAAGATTCTCTCAAGCGAATAATTATATTTATCAGCTAGGTATATATAAGATCACCCGTATATCAATTGTTTTTTCTGTCTTTAGATCACCGAGTTAATAAGTTCAAATATCTATCTATTCTTGTATTAAAAAAATCACCCTACCCAATATTTCAAGTTCAGAAATGAAGATTGAATATTTGTAAATATAAATAACCCAATGAAAAAACCGTTTTTTTTTTTGTAAGACACTGCATATAAAAGCATACGTGAGGCTATCTTCAAGGCGTTAGAAGGTGTTTGTGAAGTAGACAGCGGACACGACTACTTGAGATCAAAATCCGGACGAGACTGTATTTCAGATAGCGCTTATTCATTCGGGAAAGGCAGTGAAAAACTATTCTTCCTCAAGCGGTGTGTAAATAGTAGGTCAGTCTAACTCTTTAATCTTTGTATGGCAACCTGTCTAGGCGAAGGAAAAAACTGAACTGAAATTAGTCATTGACCTGGACAGAGATAGGCATCATCTCGCAACTCGTCCCTAAGATCAGCGACATAAGTATAACCTCTTAGACCAAACCAAGATATAGAGACTGACTTTTATTCTTTTCTTTTTACTTTTTTTTTCATTAACTGATATGAAGAAATACTGACAAGAGGATAATTATAAATAAATAGATATTCATATCAATAGAAAATGAATTAATTTACGTAAGTTTGGAAACACACACACACACACACACACACACACACACACACACACACACACACACACGAGTGAGCATATATATATATATATATATATATATATATATATACAGATAGATAGATAGATAGATAGATAGATAGATAGATAGATATTTCTAAAGTAAAGTAGGTGGCTGTAGTCGAAAGTGACCCAATGGCCCCCTTTTTAATTGCTACTATACAGAGATAGTCCTTTCTAAGGATTGCTTCACTTTATCCTTGATCCTTACCTGATAATGCTGAGTGTTAAGCAAGGAGGTATCAAATATCATTTTTTTAGTCTTTGGTATGATTCCCCCTGAGATTGGACCTCAGTCTCTCCAGCTATTAACGAAATCCCTACCTACTTCAGTTGTGTAATGGCTATCTGAAGGGGTTGGTTTATCATATGGAGTGACCAGCTAAAATAAATTAACAACTGCCAAATGACAGTCTGTTGATGAATTTTATAAACTTATTTGTTGATAATCATGTATTGAGCACTCTGGCAGCTTATAACAATCCTCTTTTATATTCTCAAATTGAATAATTTCCGACTCATCATCGTTGGATATTATATATATATATATATATATATATATATATATATATATATATATATATATATATATATATATAAGGGGGGTGTAAATTACGTGCTTACCATCAAATCCATGTTTATTTGACAAAGATAAATTATTTGTGAGAAAAAGATGATACTTTTTAAAGATTTATTCAATGCTAATACATCTGCAACATTTGTATTTGCGACAACTACGATAACTAAAAAAACACTCTAGTTTCAATATTTTCAATTTACAATAAAAGTGTGTAACTACCTTTGAAACACACACACACACACATATATATATATATATATATATATATATATATATATATATATACGTGAGTTTGTGTGTGTGTGTAAATATTCTTTTTGAAAATTTTTTTTATATAAGCATATAGCTGTGATTATTTTTACGTTTTAACAATTTATGCTTAAGCAGGCTTTTGAAAACTTGTATTCTTAACTTTTGACAGTATTGCATTTTTGATTGTATTCAGAGATTTGATTTTTATATAAATCCTTCAAATCTGTTGGCGCAATTTGCATATATTCAAATCAAAAGTATACAAGAAACTTATTGACATAGAACAAAGTAGTAATTTCCTAATCGTTTAGCTTGGATGTGGCACAAGGCGGTATAAATGGTGCATCCAACGAGACCCGAACTCACTTGCGAAAGTTTGCTAGTCTAGCATGCTAACCATTACACTATCCGAGGTGCCCAGATATGCAATAAAGTAATTATTAAAATAGATACAAACAAACACATACACAAATAAACTTTCTAAAAAATATGATGACCGTCATATGAGCATATATAAATATGCGCATTTATAGGCAAAAATATAAACACACACAAACACAAACACACAAACATACATACATTCTCCATATATATATATATATATATATATATATATATATATATATATATATATATATATATATATATATATATATATATTCAAATCGAAAGTATACAAGAAACTTATTGACATATAACAAAGTAGTAATTTCCTAAGCGTTTATATATATATATATATATATATATATATTATATATATATATATATATATATATATATATATATAGCTAAATTCGACAGGAAATAGAGAGGAAAGTGAGGGAAATTAGAA
>OY757911.1:72637515-72697515 GCA_963585895.1 Sepioteuthis lessoniana | reverse complement strand
TTGTGGTTGTTATTGTTGTTGTTGTTTTTCTTCTTTTACTTCTTCTTCTTTTTCATAAAAAGTACGTATGGTCCTCTCGTATGAATTGAATTATCCGTTTTGATCTCAAAGTCCCAAAGAATTTCGTGCGTCACATTTTAAAGAGAAATTCTGGTTTTTGCATATACTATTTATTAGTATGGAAAAATTTCAGTTTCTTGAACAATTCCTTGTTGATCTCTTTACCCACCCAATCATGTTAAAGTATCCATATAATTGTTTTTATTTCCAGTTTTGTTTTCTATTTTATTTGGGTTTATACTTGTTTTTAGTTTGTTTATTTGTTGTTGTTGTTTTTGGTATATTAGTCTTCTTTTTTTGCATTTTCAAGATTAAGATACTCGGAACAATTTAATTTTGCTGACTGATGCTAAATTGAATTATTATAAATAGAACTGTTAGTTATTTAACTGTATATTTCTACAAAATGTATTTACAAATTATGTATTAACTTACATGTAAAAAAGGATTTGGCGATATTAACTTACAATGGTTGATATGCCATAAAACAATCCAAATCATTTAACTGTGTATGAGCTCAGGTTCGTTTAAGATATCCACAAAATGAGTTTATAAATAGTAAGTAAAGTAAAGTTGGCGACTGTAGTCGAGGGCAACCAGAAGGCTCCCTTTTCAATAGCTACTGCCCCGAGGTGTAGAGGAGGGAGCTACTCTTTTCCTTGGATTGCTCCACTTTACCCTTAATACGTTCCTTATATTGCTGAATGTTAAGCAAGGAGGTATCAAGTACCATTTTTTAAGTCTTTGGTATGACACAACCTGGGATTGAACCCAGATCTCCCGGACCATTGGTGAACAATCTACCCACTAAACCAATGAGCCGGTGAAGGCCAATGAGCCGGTTTGGCATTAAATAACCAATAATAGTTGATATGCTATAAACCCAACCCAACCAACCAACCAACCCCCATATGTCAGGTGCGCAATCTGCCTTGTCAGATCCAAGCAGATCACTCCATCTCTTGTGGCAACAGAGATTCTGAATGTATTATTGACCCAGGTCTCCCGGGCCATTGGCGAACACTCTAACCGCTAGGCCAATGTCCGGTACGCATACATACATTCAAATACGTATGTTAAACTTGTAAACATACACAAATGTGCACACACATGTACATATATTCATGTACCTATACCTACTCATATGTCTTTCGCAATATCTATATACATATACCTATGCATACATATATGTCTAACATTATATAATAATGCACTAAAGGTCCATAGTGTCAAACATTTTGATGATTTTTCGGAATTTTACATACTAACATTATTCGTTTGCTTTATTTGTTTAAAGGCACATCAATTCCTTGTGAGCTGTTTAATACCTCAATTTAATTCATTTATAAAATTTTGATTGTAATCACAACTATTCTTAATTCCACATATTTTTATGAATTTCATTTTTTGTCTATAATTTTTCGTTTACTTACGGCAGCAAAATATAAAGTATTCTAACGTATACAGATAATTTTACACAATTATATGGCTTAAACGAGCAGCCTCTATGTCAATGCACACAACACAGAATATATGTGCTATAATCAAACGGGAGACGTCTCCACTCTAGACGGAACCCCTATTAAACTAGTAGACAAATTCACTTACCTAGGAAGCAGCGTCGAATCAACCGAAAAGGACATCGACACGAGGTTAACGAAAGCATGGACAGCTATCAATAGGTTATCGATTATATGGAAATCAGACCTACCCGATAAAATGAAACGCAGTTTCTTCCAGGCAGCGGTCGCATCGATACTGATATATGGATGCACTATATGGACTCTAACAAAACGGCTGGAGAAGAAGCTAGACGGCAATTACACAAGAATGCTGCGAGCAATCTTGAATAAGTCCTGGCGGCAACACCCCACAAGATACCAACTGTACGGCCACCTGCCTCCTATCACGAAAACTATTCAAGTTAGACGAGCCAGACATGCAGGACACTGCTGGAGAAGCAGGGACGAACTGATAAGTGATGTACTCTTGTGGACCCCCACACATGGCCGTGCAAAAGCAGGACGACCAGCACGAACATACATTCAGCAACTATGTGAGGATACAGGATGCTGTCCAGAAGACCTGCCTGAGGCGATGAACGATAGGGAAAAGTGGTGAGAGAGGGTCAGGGATATCCGTGCTACCAGCACGACATGATGATGATGATGATGATATGCCTTAAAGTAACTAAGAGTCATAGATTGATTTACCATGACTAGAAAACTCAGCAAGCATTGCGTGGGACTTACAAGAACACTGAACAGTTATTTCGACCTTATTAGGTCTCATCAGCAGTGTGTATCATGATCTCCACCACTGAAGACCGAACAAGCGACCACAGAATGTAGAGCCAAAACTCTACCACCGAGCCACTGGTCCACATCGAACATATGCGCTGCCAAATCAACGAGTCATGGTAAACAAGCAATCGATTTAACCTGATGCATCTTGTAGTCACATCTGTACTCATACAGAGGACACGGTCATCTCCAGATTCACGTCTTCCCAACTAGGAGATCGGCATCTGTATTTGCCAGATCATAACCTCCTGAGCAATGAAACATAGCGGATAATATCCGAAATATATTTATAATATAATTCCTTGATTTAAAAATATATGTAACTATGACAATAGAATGATAATCCTTTTCTTGTGCACCGTTCTATGATTCCAAGTATTTCTATGTAAACGCAATGATTTTCAAGCAATTTTATAGTTTCAAATAACTGATTATAATTCCAATTATAGCTTTTAGTAACCATTCTTAATACAATCGATTTTAACCATAGATTCGGTCCTAATAGATACCACTACACCAAATCAAAGTGGACCTAGGAGTATTAGCAATAAAGGACTTTTGGCCTAATGAGTAGAGTGTTGGTCAATGGTTCAGGAGACCGGAATTCTATCCCATACCAAAGAATCAAAAAATGGTACTTGATACCACCTTGCCTAACACTCAGCATTATAAGGTAAAGTATAGCAACCCAGGAAATTGAGTAGCGCCCTCCCCTACACCTCGATGTTGTAACTATTGAAATGGGAGCTTTCGGGTCACTCTCGACTAAGGTTACCAACTTAACTTACACATTTTTCTGATCTCCAGAACTAGAGCCTTGCCACCGGATGCAGTTTAATGTCATACCCAAAACACATAACATTTTTCCCAGCCAGACACGTCATATCAATGGAGTAGCAGTGCTTAATATGCTTGTCTTCATTGATATATCAGGGTTATTTATGCAAATATTTCTGTATTGATATTATTTTTGTTTCCCTCCCTGCGACAACCCATTTGGCCTGGGCTGTAAAATACGCCGACTGCATTTCTGCAGAGTGGTACGGCCACTCACCAGCGAGTATCTTGAATATGATACAAAACCATCTGATTGTGAAGCTTTCAGTCCTGGAGCCTTGGGGAATGCGGAGTACCCTTTCATTTCTATTAACGACATGCCCACTCTGACTCGGAGTGGTAGTAATTGTTAGGGCCTCATCAATGGAACAAATAGAATTGTTTAATAATTTACTATACTAGAAAGCATTTAACCTTATGCAAACAAATGATAAATCGTAAATTCAATTATTACTTTACATAACAATGCTTGAAACTATTTGAATTAGTCTTAAATAGCAATACTTGAAACCGTTTAACTGTGTGCAAACAACAAATAGCAATATTTGAATCCATTTAATAGTGCACTAAATAATGAATAGTATCACTTGAAACCATTTAACTGTGAGTTAACTAAAGTAAAGTAAATTTGGCGACCTTAGTCTAGAGTGACCCGAATGCTCCCTTTTCAATAGATACTTCACTGAGGTGTAGAGGAGGGCACTACTCTATTCCCTGGATTGCTCCACTTTACCCTTGATCCTTACCGTATAATGCTGAGTGTTAAGCAAGGTGGCATCAAGTACCATTTTTTGATTCTTTAGTATGACTCAAGCTGCGATTGAACCTCGGTCTCCCGGATCTGTGGCTAATACTCTACTCATTAGGCCAAGGACCCGGTTATAAAAACAAAGTTACGAATTAATTATTTACTTAGAAATCATATCTATAAACATAATTTTGCTTCCAAAGCAATCAAGGGTTCATATGTGATTAAACTAAATAAACTAACCTAAACATTCCTGGTGAGATATTACACAAGCTTTAGTTGGTGTTATTTTACTGGAGTCTGAATAACAGCAAGTCTCCTCAGCTCTCCAATACTCTTCCGAATATTCAAATCAATTACAACAATGCTGTGGTCTATATGGCATCGATTCGTCGTCTGAGTTCCAGTTCCTCCAGTTTATTTTCAAAGCCTTTAGGGAACATTTCTATCATGCCAACTAAAAATGGCTTACCATCACCTTCATGTTCAGATCTCTAACGGCAATTACACAAGAATGTTGCGAGCAATATTGAACAAGTCCTGGCGGCAACACCCCCACAAGGCACCAAGTATACGGCCACCTGCCTCCCATCACGAAAACTATCCAAATTAGACGAACCAGACATGCAGGACACTGCTGGAGAAGCAAGGACGAGTTCAGAAGGGATGTACTCCTATGGACCCCTACATATGGCCGGGCAAAAGCAGGACGCCCATCCCGAACATACAAGCAGCAGCTATGTGAGGATACGGGATGTAGCCCTGAAGATCTGCCAGAGGCGATGAATGAAAGGGGAAGTGGCGAGAGAGGATCAGGGATATCCGTGACTGTGGCACGAAATGATGATAAGGATGATGATACATCTAGTGAGTTTCTCACATCAGGGTTAATGATGGTCTTTCACTAGAGTCAGGTAACCTGGATTCTTTTCAGTACTCTGTCCGATCTTAACAATGCTGGAGTTTGGATGGTCTCTATTTTTCCTCAGATTTAAAAGTTTTCCAGTCACGTTTCCAAGCCTTCAAGGACAGTCCTAAGTTCTTCAATTACGAGCGGTAATACCGACTCTCTTATGTTCCTCAGATTTGGTATTATAATTATTATTATTTTACTCCTTGAGAGTTTTTCACATTAATGTTAGCTGATGGTTTTCCACTGAAGTTTGAGGGACAGCAAGTCTCCTTAAGTCCCCAGGACTCTTCTTACTATTCTAGCCGATCTCAACAAGGCTGTAGTTAGGACAGTCTCCAACCTTCCCGTTATTTCCAAGTCCACCAGTCCTTGTACCAATCCTTTGGTGACTGTAATTGAAGCATCAATTACAATTGGTATAATCGTCACTTTCATGTTTCACAGTTTTCTTACTTCACCGAGAAAGCAGAATATACAATTCTGCGAGTTCTCTCTTTTTTGTTGATTATTATAAAGTGTGGTCTTCTGGTCGAGATTTGGTGATTCGTTTGTATCTCAAAATCCCAGAGGAGTTTGTGCATCTCATTCTCTAGGACAGATTCTGGGTTGTACATATACTATTTGTTCGTATGATCAAGCTTTAAATTCCAGCACGATTCCCAGTAGATAATCTTGCCCAGCCAGTCGTGCTTAGTTTTATACTATTTATCTGCTAATTTGCTGCATTCTCTTATTGTGTGATTGATCGTTTCGTCTCTATCACCACATAACCTACATATGCTGTTCTGCGGCGTCTTATCTATTGTCTCTTTGATATGGTTGGTCCTTATGACGTTGTTTTATGCTGCTATTCGAAGAGATTCAGTTTCTCTCTTAATGTTTCCTTTTCTAAGCCACGTCCACGTTTTCTCGTGTGAGATGTCACTTGTTAGTCGTTCAAAACATCCATAGAATTGTTTTTCTTCCCACTTTTGTTTTCTGGTTATTGTCGTTTCGCTGGTCCTCGTGTCGTTAGTATTGTTTCTGGTGGCTGTAATCAGTCTTCTTGCCGCTATTCTATCTAGTCTTCGAGTCGCTGTATCGATACGTCAACGCTGTGTTCAATGCCTCAAGTCTTCTTCCTCCCCCTCATCTTGTCACATATAATCTGTCAATGTCATCTCTGGGATGCAATGCCTTATGCATGGTCATTAGTTTTTTTGTTCTCTGGTCCATCTGTTTAAGTTTTACTCTGGTCCACTCAAGAATGATCCCGAGTATCTTATGAGGGACATTCCAGGTATTTATTTTTTGACAAGGTTCCTGCTACAGAGTTTTGTCTCGAATAATTTTCTTGTTCTTCTGAAATACTCTTTTTAAATCTTTTTCTTTCATTTCCACTTGTTTGATGGTGTCAGCTTTCAATACCCCCAAGTATTTCAACGAGCGTTCTAATTACTACTTGATTTGTTAGTTCTGCTCATTCCGTCATGTGCTGTTTGCCACTTTTCATTACTAGCATGGCGTATTTTTTAATGCCAAATTCCATTCCTATATCTTGACTGTATATTCTCACAGTTTGTATTAGGGTTTCCAATTCTTTTTCGTTTTTGGCAAAACGTTTGATGTCATCCATGTTCAACAAACGGTTGATTTTTTCCTGTGATTTACTGGGTTTGTATCCAGCTGTGTGTTTCCTAAGAATGTGGTTGAGTTGCATCATGGCTATCACAAGTAGAAATGGTGATAGTGCATCTCCTTGGAATATGCCTCTTTGGATCTTTAGCTCTGTTAAGGTTTTTCCTCCTGTTGTCAATTCCACTCTGCAGGTTTTTATGGTGTTCTTCATAAACTATTCGACTCGGTCGAGTATTTTACACATTTTTTAGACATCGTAGTATCCTGCTTTGGGGGAACCATATTGTAACCCTTTTTATAGTCACTCCGAGCCATAGCTGTTATATAGTCACATATGCAGATTCACATCTACATACATGCACATATATATGTAGAATAATTCACAACGACACAATGATAACGACGCAAGAAGGACAAAGACGCATGAAGACGCAGGAAGGATTGTTTAACAATATTTCACCTCTCACTTTATTGCAAGGATTCGAAAGGGTTGTTCAAGGGTTGCATGTGAGAGGGAGCTGAAGACCAAACATAAACTGTAACATTTTGACCCCACTGTTATGACCGTCACGTTGTGTCTTTCTTGTTCTCCTGATTCTAGGGTCCACTCCATCGGGCTTCCCGAGGGCCCCCTTGGTCGGGTGTGGCTTTCCTTACCACATCTGGTCTCTAGCTGTCTGGAACCCTCCTGGCAACTGCTTTTTGGACTCGAACTCAACTGAGTTAAATAATAATTCAACGCCCACACGGTCGCCCACTGGATCTTTGAAATCGAATGTTTAATCGTCATCAAGCGGAAATAACTGTCATGCAGTTCAGAGGTCACTCTCTTCCGGTGCATCAGTCTGTATTGGCGCAGTGGGACCTTCACCTTGTCCCATATTATAAGCCTTAATCCGCCCACGCAATCTCTTTCGATTACTGACCATTGGAATGTGTCACTTCCTTCCGGTGCATCACCTTGGAATAGCATTTTTTGGGGGCCGGGTCGAAGGTCAAAACATAACAATAGCTGTTATGTCTCGTTTTACTTTCATTGACGAAGTGTTGATCCATATATAGTAGTTCCTCTCTGCCTCTGGTTCCCTTGCGGCATCCTTTCTGTTCCTTAGGGAAGATTCCGCGGTTTATCAATAAGTCGTAAATCTCCCTAGTTTTTGCCGTTAGTATTTTCCACATCATTGGTAAGCATGTTGTGTGTATATAGTTATTGGATTATATTGTATAGCCGTAATACAGCTACACGTATACAAATATATGCGGAACTTCAATGAACGAACGAACACACTTCTTTATAAAAATATTCCTCTCACACTTTATTCTCGAAATGGTTGATGTTGGTTGTGTGTGAGAGGTCAGTTGGAGACGGGGACAGACTGCTACATATTGACCCCAAGTTTTTCTGACAATAGCAGCACTTCTTTCGCATTCTGGCTGGGCTGCTCAACCGTGGGTCACTGAGGGTCCAAAGCCCTCCGTCTGCCTCTGGCTCTAACTACGGCATTTTGTCCCCCAACTGCAACTGGAACTGAACTGACACAAGTCGTCTGTGGCACCTGGTTATACTTTTGTTTGACATCCACCTGCTTCCTGTGGGCGTACGCATCTCCACCATCACCAAATTCAACCACGTCCACAGGTCAAGGTGATATTCGGATACCTTCAACCAGATGCACCTGTTCCGCTGTTCTTCCGCATATTTACACAAGTGCATCTCTTGATTGACGGCTCGGTCGAGGGTCAATGTTGCAATTAGAGTGGTTTTCCCTTTTGTCATCCATTCGGGTATCTCAGTTTTCTCTATGCGTTTATACATTTCCGTAGCAAGTCTGTTGTATATAGAGGTGAATCTTTTAAACCAAAATCTGTGTATGCCATCTTGGCCAGGAGTTTTCCAGTTGGATATCTTTTTAAGTGTTGTTCACATTTAAGTTTTAACTTAGTTAAAGTCCACTAACTTCCTATTTTATATTTTACTTCTCACAATAAGTACCCGAGCTAGTTTCAGGTGCTTGTTTTTGTATTTACTACCCTAATTTGAGACTTCGTTTCCTCTAAAGCTGGTCCTTTCATAGTAAAGAGTAGGCTCCTTATATGTCTTTCCAGTTTCATTGAGGACGGTAATTATTATTATCATTATTATCATTATTTTACTCATTTGAGAGTTTTTTTCCTTAGCATTAGCTCTTGGTCTTCCTCAGGAGTTTGAGTGACAGTAAGTCTCCTCACGTGTCCTGGAATAATCTGGTCGATCTAAATAATGTTGTCATTTGGATGGTCACTACTCACCCCCTTATTTCCAGTTTCTCCAGTCCCTTTATCTATCATTAAGTGACTATAACGAGTTTTCGTATTATAATTGGTATCACCGACACTTTCATATTCCATAGCTTTTTCTGTTCCCTAGCAAGGTCAAGGCACTTAACTCTCTTTCTGCTTTTTTTCAATTTTACTCAGAGGTCAGCCGGAACGGCTAAGTCCACAATTCGACAGGTTCCAGTTTTTGTTGACTATCACAAGGTCTAGTCATCTGGCCGAGAGTTGGTGACCAGTTTGTGTCTCAAAATCCCTGAGGACTTTGTGAGTCTCATTTTCCAGGACGGATCGGGGTTGTGCATTTACAATTTGTTCGTATTTTCAAATTTAAACTTTGTGCACAGTTCCCAGTGGATCACTTTCCCTACCCTGTCGTGTCTATTCTTATACTCTTATTTATTTACTCCTTAAGAGTTCTTCACACCAACGTTAGCTGATGGTCTTTCACTGAAGTTTGAGTGACAGCAAGTCTCTTCAAGTCTCTAGGACTCTTCTCTGTTCTGGCCGTTCTTAATAATTCTGTAGTTTGGATGGTCTCTACTCGTCCTCCAACCTCTATGTCCTCCATTCCTTTTAATAATCCTTTGGTGACTGTACCAAAAGCATCTATCACGATTGGTATAATCGTCACCACCATGTTCCATAGTTTTTTTGTTTTTTTTTCGATTTCCAGCAAGGTCGAGGTACTTATCCTTCATTTCACTTTCTTTCAGTTTTATTCTATGATCAGTCAGAACATTAAAGTCTACAATTTCACAAGTTCTCTTTTTTGTTGTTGATTACTATAAGGTCTGATCTTCTGGCCGAGATTAGGTAATCAGTTTGTATGTAAAAGGTCCAATGTGTGTCATTATCTCGGACAGATGTTGTGTTTTGTAAATACCATTTGTCCGTATGGTCAAATTTAAATTTCATGCACATCTATGTTATAATTATTATTTGACACCAGCAAGAGTTAGTGGTTTTCACTGAATTCCGAATCACTGCAAGTCTACTCATCTTTACCGATCTCTTAGTAATCTAGCCAATCACAACAGTTTAAACGGTCTTTGGGACGACTGACAGGTCCTTTGGAATTGTGCCATGGGCTCCGACTATGGTTGGCATCACTATTAAATTCATATTTCATAGTTCTTTCAGCTCTCTGCCAAAATCTTTCATATATATCTGATAAACTATTTCCTTCTAGATAACTAAAACAAAGCCTGGTTTTTTGGCCAGGATCGGGATCGGGATATCTTTTTTATATTTAATATCATAAGTATTGAAGTTTTTCATATCAGCTCTCTCTGATAATTTTCCAATGGATTCTGAGTGATAGCAAGTATATTCAGCTCCCAAAAACTCTTCTAAGTATAGAGGAGTCCCCGTGCTGGACAGTGATGTCTTAGTACACAAGTTCTCGCTCGACACGTGTTGTTACATTCATTTTAGGACTATGATTTGGGAAAAGGTAGAAATTCCCTAATCCTAATCTACGGATTAACTTGCAATTATGATTTTTCGTCTACAAGTGTGGTTTTGGCATAAAATGACTCACGAAGATTAAATTATTTTCTAAATATCCTGACCAATTTTACGTCCTTGAAATAAATGTAGATATAACCAGTGAAACTACTTTGAAGAAAATTAGCATTTAACTCTTTGTCCATTTCTTTCTCGATAATTTTGAACACTCCTCTTATTTATAGAAACAGATATAAATGAGAGAAACCCTGAAAAGTGTAATCAAATGATATTCACATCCTTTGAAAATTATCTTGTTCAGCAGAGGATGCAAACAGTAATCAATATATATATATATATATATATACCATCCATACATAGACTGTTTCGTTGTATCACAACTCATCAGTGTGGCTAGACACGCGAAATACTTCAGGCTGAGACCAAACCACGGCTGACTTTAGACCAGTCGGACATCTTCCGCACATCTATCATCAGTCTTAGCGTAAACGAAGAAATTTAACGCATATGAATTATTTTTCCTTTATTTACATTTTTCGCTTAAGAGGTACAGGAGCGCTCAATTAATTAGGAGAGCTTTGTATTTGACGAATGGCAATCAGTAATTCCTCGAGGGAGTGCTCAGCCCAAGCGGGGACTATATATATATATATATATATATATGCGAAGTTTTGATAGCTAATTATTTTTGAGTAACGGGGATATTAATTGAGAATCCGAAAAAACAACGAAGATTATGACTGACGAGATGGATGCCATGAGTAATTTTCCATAGTTAAAACTAAATGAATCAACTTTTTACAAAGGACGGACACTAATCTGTTGTTATATTTCAGAGGTTAAAAGATATCATCATCATCATCTTGTCGTGCCGCTAGCACGGATATCCCTGACCCTCTCTCGCCACTTCTCCCTATAGTTCATCGCCTCTGGTAGGTCTTCAGGGCTACATCTCGGATCCTCACATATGTGCTAAATGTATGGTCGAGCTGCTTTTGCCCCATATGTGAGGGTCCATAGGAGTACATCACTTATGAGATCGTCCCTGCTTCTCCAGCAGTTTTCTGCATGTCTGGTTCGTCTAAATTTGATAGTTTTTGTGATGAGAGGCAGGTGGCCGTATAATTGGTGCCTTGTGGGTTGTTGCAGCCAGGACTTGTTCAATATTGCTTGCAGCATCCTTGTGTAATTGCCGTCTAGTTTCTTTTCCAGCCGTTTAGTATGCATCCAAGTAGTACATCCATACAGCGGTATCGATACGACCGCTGCCTGGAAGAAACTGCGTTTCATTTGATCAGTCAGGTCTAATTTCCATATGATCCAGGGATTATGGATAGCTTCCCATGCCTTCGTTAGCCGTGTGTCGATGTCCTTTTCGGTTGATGAGACGCTGCTTCCTAGGTAGGTGAATTTGTCTACTAGTTTTAGTGAGGTTCCGTCTTCTGTGGAGATATCACCTGTTTGATTATAGCACATATATTCAGTTTAGTGTGCATTGACATGGAGGCCAATGCCTGCAGCGGCTCGTTCCAAACTATGCAGTTGTGTTCGGCTTGGTTTGGTGTATTTGCCAGAATCGCTATGTCATCGGCGTATTCGGCGTCGGTAATTGTTTTTGTGGGATACCTTCTGCTTCTTTTATTTGTCAGCTCTAAGCCATTTTCTCTGATTTTATCAATCAGTGTTCTAAGCACGTAATCTAGACAGATGATAAAGAGGTATGGAGCTAGCGTATCCCTTTGTAGTACCCCTGCTACAATGTCGAAGTATTTTGTGTTTCCATCCGGTGAACGTACTTTCACTTTGGTGTTTCTATAGAGAATCTTTATTGCTGCGACGGTTTCTTTAGGTAGGCCGTATGCTAGTATGTTTTGTTCCATCTTTCCTCTGTGAATGGAATCGAAGGCCTTGGTAAAGTCGACAAATAGTAATGTCGCTTGTATGTATTTTGCCCGTGCGCCATCAAGGATTCTACGGATGGTCAATATTTATGAGGTCGTGGATCTATTTCTTCGGAAGCCATTTAGGTTTTTTCAAAGGATGTTGTCAATTTTGGGTTCTATGCGGTTTCGTGGGATTGAAAAAGCAAGATGCTGGCAGTAGCTTTTGAGATTACGACAAAAATTGGTATTCGGGCTTGAAGCAGTGTTTTTCGGTTTAATGACATACCTACGTTCAATGGCTAACCGAAAAACAAAAAGACTAATGAAAGATTGTGGCTTTAACTTAAATATGCGGTTCTCAGTTGGGAGCTACTTATACAGTAAGGGTCGCCTACGTCAGAGATGTACGAGATGAGCCGAATTCGAAACCTAGACGAAGCTGTTTGTATCTTTTATCACATTAATGCCCTTGGAAAAGGTAGGAATTTATTTGTTTTCCCCAGTAAGAGGTAAATAATAAGGCAGAATTGGTTCTTTTGTTTTGACAAGATAACCAGTCTAGACGAGAGAATACTCAGTATTCAAACAAGCTATTCACTGCTTAAAATTGACGTTGATTCACATCCTATCAATGGTGATAAATAAATATATATTTGGTTCTTTTCTTCTGTCATAATCCGTTTTGAAAACCACGATCAACGGTTTTTGGATTTTGTTTGGTATCAAGTAATAACTTGATATCCCCACAATGTAACAAATATATTTCCTATTTCAGCTTAAATTATTGCAGCATGTGCCATATTATAATCATGCACAGTATTCTTCTAATGGTGATTATCCAGTTGGATTGCTACTGGTCTTTGGATATAGAGGATGTGATGGGAACGGTAGAGAAAATAAAACAAACAGAAAGATACACAGATTTCTTTTTCAAGAATCGAAGATAACGGATGATTCCTCGCCCGTATTTTCCCTACCCACTTCTATAAAATGTAATTCTTGATGCTTTTAGTTAAGTCAAAGTAATGCAAGCTTTTTAAGGAAGTATTTTGAGAAAAACTAATGATAACATCCTACTGTATTTATATTTTTAAGAAAATCAACCAGTAAGTGTTTATAGAATTGATTGTCTTCAGATATTTCGCAGATATCGTTAAAACTATTCGAAGTTAATGAAAAGATTTTGTAAAGTAAAAATTTATTTTTTAAAGAGTAAATTTTCTGGGAAGTAAATTTTCTGGGAAGTTAAAGCTGTCACCTTAGAAAAACTGGAATGATTCTCAACGAAAGCTGTAAATCTGTAAGGTTTCACGATGCAATACGATTGGGAATAAATTATCTGTTGAATTCTTTTCGGGGTGTGTCTAAGCATAGCCGGAGGCGAAAAGAACGGATGAAGTCTGCAATATTTATCAATATATGATGGGCAAGAATCTAAAGGACGGAAAAAATAGCAAAGTACACGGAGCATAGATCGGAAGTGTTATTGATAAATATTAGATAATTTCTCTGCATATCAAAATAGAATGTTTCCTAGTCAAAAGGAAGAAGTCAATCCTAGATAATGATACAAAACCACGCATGTTCTTATGCTCTGAAACCTTCAAAAAGCTATATATATATATATATATATATATATATATATATATATATATATATATATATATATAAAGAGAAAGAGGGAGAAAGAGAAAGAGAAGCTGGATATATATGCACAGTACTATATATATATATATATATATATAATGTGAAGATTTCTGTGTGCACAATATTATATGCATAAATATAAACTTGAATTTGTAGGCTTACTCATGGTTATATATACATATATATATATATATAGAGAGAGAGAGAGAGAATGAGAAAGAGAGAGATAGAGGGGTGGTTAAAGAGACATACATAAAATTATATATATATATATATATATATATATATATATATATATATTGTCCCATATATATCACTACCCACTATATATATATATATTTCGATAGATAGATAGATAGATATGATTTAAAATTTCTTTGCTGCTTTTTCAACCTCTTCCTTCCTCTTTCTCTTTATATATGTTTTTGTTTTTCTCTTTTCAATCAACTCTCATATATACACCTATGTGTACATTGATTCGATCTGGTTGAAAATACCCTGTCTGAATCGACCAATGAACGTGAAAGCAAACGACAGAAAATGAGACGCTACCTTCCGTAGTATCCTGCCACGTTGATCTGAACAGTGGCAGCAATGACCTGCATTCGGGTTATCTCAGCAATACGGAACTTCAACGCTGTAGATGTTTCTGCCCTGGGGACAGGTTTTCTGCCTTGGCCACCATCGAATAAGCGAATAGGAAACAAAATCAACGCAAAACCGATACGACCATCAAGTTCTGGTCTTCAGGCACATATATTCGACAAACAAACTCGAATAAGTGCTTTGCGTCTTTATTTACAGAAGATTCTTAATCTACAACAATTCAAAATGGAGTTAGTAAAAGCCCTTTTCTTGTATTTTTTTTTTTTCATTTTTGTGCGCACGACTGTACATTAACTTATATCGATGAATGACTTTTTAACATAGGTATTTAGTTGTCAAATTTTTTTCCTTGCCTATCCATTTTACCTCATTCTTTTCTAACTTTATTTACTGTCCTCTTCTCTCTCTCTTTCTCTCTCTCTCTCTTCCTCTCCTTTCTCTCTCTCTCTCTCTCCATCCCCTTTCTCTCTCTCTCTCTCTCTCTCTCTCTCATCTTTTTCTCTTATTCACTTTGCGTCTTTTCATTCTCTTCTTGTTTCTAAAATGTTTATATTCCTAAGTTTTTCCATTCCCCTCTCTCTTTTTCTCTCTCACTCCCACTCTTTAGCTTTTGACTTATTCACCTTCACTGTCCCTTCTTTTCGTCTTCGTCATATTTCTAAAACTTTGTTCTTCCTACGATTTTCCATTCTCTTTCTGCCTATCTGTGTGTGTGTCTCTCTCTCTCGCTCTGCTTCTCTCTTTCTGTCTTAGTCTCTTTCACACTCCTATATCTCTCTCCCTCTCTCTATCGTTCTCGTTTTGATCTTATTCACCATCACTTTCTACCTGTTTTTCTTTCTCTAATTGTTTCTAGAACTTTTGGCCCAAGATTTTCCACCCTCACTCTCTCTCTCTTTTTCTTTCTTCCTCCATCCTCTCTCTCTCTCTCTCTCTCTCTCTCTCTCTCTCTCTCTCTCTCTCTCTCTAGCGCAGGCGTTTTTTGTTTTATTCACAATCACTTTCAATGCTCTTTTCTTTCCTATCTTCTTTCAAAAACTTTGTTTATCCTACGTTTTCCCCCTTTCTCTTCCCCATCTCTCTCTGTCTCTGTCTCTGTGATTATTTCCTCTTCATCATCACTTTATTTCCGTTGCTTCTTTTTTCTTTCTAAAACTTTGTTTTTCCGATGTTTTCCTTCGCTCTCTGTTAGCCTCCCCCCCTCTCTCTCTCTCTCTTTCTCTTTCTCAAATTCACTATCACTTTCAATTTGTCACCTCTTTCCTGTTTCGATAACTTTGTTCTAACATCTTTCCAATCACTCTCTCTAACTCTACCTGTTTCTTTGCCACTCTCTCCGTCTCCGTCTCTCGCTTTCTCTCTCACACTTCTAGTTTATTGTAGTTGTAACCCACTTCGGTTTCCGTATTTCTGAATCTCTTCGTTTTACGTTTTATCAATATTAATCTTTCTGTATCTCTCTCTCTCTTTCTCTCTCTCTCTCTCTCTCTTGCTCCCTCTCTCTCTCTCTCTCTCTCTCTCTCTCTCTCTCTCTCTCTCTCTTCCCTTTTACTGATTTCTGTTCTTCTGCAACTTTATAATTCACATCGTTTTTTTTTCTATTTCCATCTATTTTGTTCAACTCACCACGCTCTCTTTCATTCTCTCTCTCTCTCCCATTCTCCCCCTCTCTCTCTCTCTCTCTCTCTCTCTCTCTACGTTTTTTTTTAACTTGCACCCACCTCGCTCTCTCTCCTTCTCTCTTTCTCTCTCTGTACATATATATATATATATATATATATATATATATATATATATATATATATATATATATACATATCTTACACTTGTCTGAGTTCCGGCCCGCTTTTCCCTTTTTCTCTTTCTATTTCATTATTCTGCTTCTCTTAATATTTTTTTTTACTTTCCCCTATTCTTGTCGAGTTCCTCTTTCTTTTTCTTTCAATTTCTTTACTTTATTTAATATTGACTCCCGACTCCTTCTGTCTTGATATTTCTAATTCTCGTCTTCTTCCTTCTGCCTCTCTATCTTTATTGCTATTGCTCTCTCTTTATCTGCTAATTTTCATGTTGCCATTCTTCTAAATTTCACCTGACTGTTTATTATCCGTTTTCCATTGTTGTATTTACTTCTCTGTAAAAATGCAAGGGAAGAGAAAATAAAATATTCGTCTCCAATCCTTTGCTAGTTTTCGCTGGTCTTCCATTTGCATCGCAATTTGATATCGTCTCTCTTCTTCTTCTTCTTCTTCTTCTTCTTCTTCTTCTTCTTCTTCAGCGTTAGCTGGTGGTCTTTCCTGGGATTCTGTGTGACAACCAGTCTTCTCAAGTTTCCAGGACTCTTCTCAGTATACTGGCCGATCTTAACAATGCTGTAGTTTGGATGGTCTTTGCTCGTCCTCCAATTTCAAAATCTTCCAGCCGCCTCAACAAACCTTTAGGGATCGTTCCGAGTGTATTAATTACAATTGATATCACCGTCACTTTCATGTTCCATAACTTTCTTAGTTCTCTGGTGAGGTCTGAGTACATATCTCTTTATTATTTTTTTTTTTTCGTTTCTTTGTTGTTCACTCTGTGGTCTACCGGATAAAGTCTACTATTTAGATTATTATGAAATACTCTTTGGAAAGCTTTTCACACCAGTATTAGCTGATGGTTTCCCACTGGAGTTTGAATATCAGCAACTCTCCCTAAGTCTCTAGGATTCTTCTCAGAACTCTGACCGATCTGCAGTGTGGATTGTCTCTTCTTGTCCCTTAATCTTTTATTTTTTTTCTCTTGAGAGGTTTTCACAGCGGTGATAGCTGATGATTTCTCATTGCTGTGACAGCAAGTTAAATCAGTCTCAAGGATTACCCTTATAATAAAGTTGTAGTCTGGATGGTCTGCAATTGTCCTCTAATTTCCAAGTCTTCAATTCTGTTTTCCAGAGGATTGTTCTAAATGCACTAATTGCAATTATTATGATTGTTATTATAAGTATCTTTACAATATTTCACACCGTTAGTAACCGGTGGGTTTCACTTACGTCAGAGTGACATCAAGTTACAGTAAGTCTCCAGATGTTTTCTTAATATTCGATTAGATCTCAGCTGTGTTACAATGTGTGCGGTGAGAATCGTTATTTTTCTTCCCCGTCTCTTCTACAGTTTTTTGGGGGATTGTTCCAAGAGCTCAAAATATGACTGATGAGCCAAGTCGATTGGGGCTGTAGCATACATTGAGTGTATCACCTCCCAACGTGTGTCCTAGATATGACACTAGACAATCTAATGGTGAGGTTCCAGGAATGCTGGGAGTCTGGAGAATGAGGAGTAACCTTTTCATCGCCATTGCTCCCTGGACCACTCTGACCTTGATTGGTAGAACCTAATAGGGTCTTATCTATGGGTCAAATATTACTGTTTGACATTTAATCTGAGTGAAAACAAATGACTAACGTTAACCGAATTGTTAAAAATAGAACTCTTTGACCATTTAACTTTGTGTAAACAAATGACTGATATTTAATTAAATTGTTAATGCTAGAAACCAATATTTGGAGGTGCCCGTGGTGTAATGGTTATCGCCGATGGAAATGGACATGGCAACACGAGTTCAAATCCTGGACGAGACTGATTGCATTTCACATCGCACTAATACCCTTGGGAAAGGTATGAATTCAATAATTCTCCCTCCAACTATGGGTAAATAGTAGGGCAGACTGGGTTCTTCAGCCTTGGTGAGGCAACTAGTCTAGAAGAGGGAAAACTCTGAATTCAAACCTGTTAAACTCCGCTTAAAAATTGACCTTGTGTTATATCCTGCCCGAGCGGAGGGGTTGGTAAATATGAGAAACCAATATTTGGAAGCATCTAACTGTGAAAACGAATGAATAATGTTGATTATTTTATAAATGCGAAATAGCCATAGTTCAAACTTTGTAACTGTATGCATAAATTTAATTATTGGAATTACATATTAACACTTAGAGCCATTTTACTGTGCAAATGAGTGGATAGTGTTGAATAGAATAATTAGTGTTAAATAGCAATACTTGTAAGCATGTCATTGTCTACAATAAATGATTTGTATTAAATAGAATTATTGCTTAATCACAATAACTGAAACTATTTAACTGTGATGAAACAATTGCAAAACTCTTCTGCTAACCAATCCGTTCTAATTGGTTTTTTGGCATATAAACCATTCTAGGTTATTTAATGCCAAATCCTTTTAAAACCTATTAGATATATGATTAATACTTTTTAAAGAGCCCGAGCTTTTTTTTTTCTTTACACAGCTAAATGGCTTCGCTTATTTGTATCTTATACAAATACGCAGTTAAATGTAAAAACAGATTTATTTTAAACAATGCAGTTTGGCATACTTACACAGATTCTTATTTACGTACAGTCATTTTTTTTATTTACACACAGTTAAAGGTAACAAAAGTTCTATTTGAACAATTCAGTTTAGCATGTTAACAAACTTAAATGGTTTAAAATAATGGCATGTATCACGAACAATTCAATGAAACATAAATCATTTGTTTACACAGAGTTAATGTGAAAGCAGTTCTATTTCAAACAATTCAGTTTAGCATAAATCAGATTATTTATCATTATTTCTTTTGGTCTAATTTTGTTCTATGGCACATAAACCATTGTAGGTTATTCAATATCAAATCATTTTAATACATATATATTAAATATATGATTTCTAAACACATTTTTAGATAAATTTTTAACGAGACACAACTCATTTTTTCACACAGTTAAATAGTTTCACTTATTTTTATCTGATTTGAATAATTCTCTTTACTTTTATTCAGTTGCTTGCGCATAGTTTAATGATTCTAAGTGATGCTATTTAACACTGACAATTCAATTACACATCAGTTATTTGTTTACACGCAGTTAAATGATCAAACATTTCTATTTGACCTATAGATAGGACCCTACCAGGTGCTTCCACTCTGGGCCAAAGAGGACCTGGGACCGTTGGCTGTGAAGGAGTACTCCACGTTCCCCAAAGCTCCAGTATTACTGGAGCTTCACCACCAGATTGTTTTGTGTCATATCTAGGACACTCAATGGGGAAGTCTTATCTTTCTGTAGAGATGCAGTCTGTCTACTCTAAAACTCCAGCCGACTAGGCCAGCAAACATATGAGCTCAGTATCATTTTAAAAATATAATATACAAAATGTGTTAACAAATCACACTTATTTAATTGATATGTATGAAGAAGATTTGCCATTAACTAAACTAAAATCTTTGATATATCATTAAACCGCCCAACCATCCTATGGTTGGTATTACTGTACTTTCATGTTCAATTTCTTTCTTTTATTTTATTGTTAGATCCGGGTATTCATCTATTTTTTCCTTTCCTTTAATTGTGTTCTGTGCGGGAACAACTAAGTCCACGAATTTACAATTTTTTCTTCTTTTTAATTAAAATTATTTCTGACCTTCTTGCTGGGATCGGATATTGTATTATTTGTAATATTTGCGAATTTTTCACACCAACGTTAGCTAATGGTCTTTCATCGGAATCTGAGTGACAGAAAGTCTCCTCAAGTCTCCAGGAATCTTCTAAGTATTCTGGCGGGTCTCAACAAAGCTGTAGTTTGGATGGTTTCCACTTGTCTTATCTCCATGTCTTCCAGTCGCTTTACCAATTCTTTTGGTGACAATATCAAGCGCGCTAATTACAACTGGTATCACCGTCACTTTCAACTTCTATAGTTATCTTTTTTAGTTCCCTAGCAAGGTCTTAGTACTTATATCTCTTTTCATTGTCTTTTAGTTTTACCCTAATGTCAGCTCGAACGGCAAAGTTCACTATCTGCCAGGTTCTATTTTAATGTTCTTTTCTTTCTTTTTTTTTTTTTTGGTTGACTATTTTAATGTTCTTTTCTTTTTTTTTTTTTTGGTTGACTATCATTTGGTCTGATCGTCTGGTTCAAATTAGGTGATCCGCTTGTATATCAAAATTCCAAAGAATTTTATGCGTCTCATTTTCTAGGATGGATTCTGGGTGGCACATATGCCATTTGTTCGTAAGGTCATATTTAAACTTCTTACACAATTCCTTGAGGACCAATTTCCTCTCCTAATCATGTCTGGTCTTCTACTCTCTTTGTACTAATTTAAAGCATTTGATCATGATTTGATTGATCGTTTTGTTTTTTTGTTTTTTGGGGTTTTTTTGTAACCACATCATCTACATCTACTATCTTGTTGGGTCTGATCTATTTTTACTTTGATATAGTTAGTCCTTATGGTGTTGTTTTGTGCTCCAATCAGGAGAGATCTAGTTTCACTCTAAGTGCTTCCCTTTCTTATCTATGTCGAAGTGAGATTTCGCTTGCTTGTCACGTAAAATGTCCAAAAAGCTGTTTTTAGATTTGTTCTGTTAATGCTCATGATGTCTGTATTGATTCTGGTCGTTTGTATCAATCTTCCCCGTACATTTATATGTAGTCTTTTAGTCGTTGCATCGATGCATCAACACCATATTCAATGCTAACGACTCTTCTTCCTTCTTCATTTCCTGACACATATAGTCTCCCTACGTGATCTCTGCGATGTAAGGGCTTATGAATCATCATGAGTTTTCTTGTTCTCTGGTCTATTTGTTGAATTTCTTCCCTCGTCCACTTTAAAAATAGTCCCGAGTATTTACCGAAGTGGGCAACCCAGGTCTTTATCGCTTTGATGAAATTTCTGCTACATAGTTTGGTTTCGTGTCGTTTTCTCGTCCTCCAAAGACACTCTTTTTTAATTTTTTCTTTCATCTCTTCATGTTTGATGGTGTCCGCTTCCAATATTATCAAGTATTTGTAGGTTTCCTTTTCTCCGAGCGTTCTAATTTTTCCTTTATTTGGTAGTTCCGTTTCTTCTGTCATGTGTTATTTTCTGCTTTTCATTATGAGGATAACACGTTTTTTAATGTCAAATTCCATCCGTATGTATTCACTGTACATCCTCACTGCCATTATTAGGGTTTCCAATTCTTTTTCATTCTTGGCAAACAGTTTAATGTTGTCCATGTACATTCGTTGATTAGTTTTTTCTTGCGATTTATGGGGATGGTATCCTCCTGTGCATTTCCTAAGCATATGACTCAGCGGCACCATCGTTATTACAAACAGTAATGGTGATAGCGAATCTCCCCCGAAGATCCCTCTCTGGATTTTACTCGCAGTAAAGCCTTTTCCTCTCGCTGTCAGTTCCACTCTCTTGTTTTCCATGAAATTCCCTATAAACTTCATGTATTTACAGGATATCTTGTATATTTTGAGACAGTCTATTATCCAGCTTCATAGGAACATATCGTATGCTTTTTTGTAGTCAACCCACGCCATATCTAGTTTTTTTAGTCTCGTTTTATTCTTCTTTAGGATGTGTTATATTAGCCCTTCTAATCACAATTTTTCTCTCTCAAATTTTTCCTTTTGTTTTTTATTCTATTTCTACAATTTCTTCCATGTTTTATTTTTTACTTTCCCTTTCGATGACTTGTATTATTTTTCTTTCATTGTTTCTTTATTCATTTCGTCTGTCCATTCCATTTTCTTTTCTTTATCATCTTTTGACATATCTGAATCTATGATATATATTTCTTTTTTATTTCAACCTTACTAAATATCATTTTGTTTCTTTCCTCTTACAAATCTATATTTTCGCTTTCTATATTTATATTTTATATATATATGCCACACACACATAATATAAAAAGGATTATATATATATATATATACACACACACACACACGCATATATATATATATATATATATATATATATATATATATATATTCTTTTTGTGTTATTTTCCCTCCAACTGTGATTTCAGAGGTGCATATAATAGATACATTCATGACAAGTTTTTCAGAATAGATTTTTACCTCCAACAAAATGAATTAGGCATTCATCGTCCTCCGGTTTGACATGTCAAATCACTGGGTCGCTTTTTCATAGGTTAAGACATTTACTTTGAGACTTTCGAAGTTTCGATATTCGATTTCTCTCTCTCTCTCTCTCTCTCTCTCTCTCTCTCTCTCTCTCTCTCTCTCTTATCATTTCCTTTCTTTTCTTGCTTCTGAAGGTATAGTTCCCATGCAGGCCCTGGCAAAGCACAAACCTTCAAGGCTGAAGATTTTACATGTGGTGACTGTGGAAGTTAGAAGTAGGTTGTATTGATATATTTATCGAAGAGAAATAAAATCTGATTTCTAAAGAGATACCTGAAATATTTTCCTATTTATCCACTTAAATAAAAAGCACAAATCATTAAGCTATTGTAAATAGCGTATTTTATACATTTTTTTTTCTTTTTTCGGACTTATTTGGTCAATGAGTTAAGATAACGAAATCATTTCATCATATTTATCCCTACAGTGTCTATAAATTAAGACATGGAACGCATTACATTCCTTGTTTAAAATGCGTTCTCAACAACATATAACATTTTTAAACAGAGGGGTAATGGCTTAACGCTTTCTTTACCACTAATGTCGAAAATGCGTACCACGTTCGTAAAAATATTCACCAGTGGAGGCGACCAAATTTTTTTCCCCTGAAGCAATGAGGATATCGTTGCCAAGAAAATGAAAAAAAATAAAGATACCGGATAATGGTTAGTGTTCGCCAATGGTCCAAACACACAAAATAGTACACCTAGAATTATACCGAATAGATCAAGGGTAAGTGGAATAATCAAGGGTAAGTATAGTAATCAAGGGAAAGGAGTAGCGGCCTCTTTTACACTTCTTTTTAGTAGCGACTGAGAAGGAAACTTTTGGGTCACTCTTCACTACGGTCGACCAATTCCTCAGTTCAGTATCTTAGTTTCAATGCTGTAGATCGACAATAAATAATTAAAAATAAAATAATTTCGGTTGAATAATGATCTACAAGAAATGATAAAATCCTAACCTCATTTGATCAGAAAAAACTTTATGTTTATAATATCTTTCAAAGACGTAAACTTATTAATGGGAAATATTATATATATATATATATATATATATATATATATATATATGTGTGTGTGTGTGTGTGTGTGCGTGTGTGTTTGTGTGATTTGAACTTCAGTCATGTTCTTACGTTCACTTTCGGAATGATACCCTTTGGACATATATAAATTACCTTATCCCGCCGTCTATGGGTTTAATAGCACAACTACTACCCTTCTACAACCATAGCTTTGTCATTAAATTGCTTTAATAGGATGATACACTAACTGAATAAAGAAATTGAAATCAAGCCTTCTTAAATCGAAATATCGACATCAACGTGGATTAATTTTACAAAGAGATTCCAAAAGTCAACGGGTTGTCTCGTAAAAATATTTTCCCGTTTTTGTTTGTTTTTTCTCATTTAAAATACGCTGATTTTTTCAACTCCCACATATGTATATTATTATTTCGACATGGGTCAGTAAGATTCTGCCCGAAACAAAATAATTTTTTTTTATTCATAAAGTTATTAGTCTATGTAGCTTTTATTCATGAAGATGTCGTAATTCACGGGTTGGAACAGATTATTTCTTCACTACGTTAGTAAATATTTAAAAACTGCATTTTCTTCAAATAAAACGTTGTGAACTATACGATATCTCTGTGCGAAAAGACCCCAAAGAATACAGAAATGCTTATGGGCCCATACATAAAAGAACAGAAAAAATTAAACAGTTGCGACTCCCATAAATGCTGAATGTTTTTTTGTTTATAAAACCTTATCCATGAATGGCTTAGTTTGGGTTCTTTGCTTAATGGCATATCAGCCTTTGTAGGTTATTTAATGCCAAATCCATTTCTTTTAGAAGAACAGTGGTCGTACTATTTAACCCATAGCTTGGAGGAGAAAGGGGTTTATACCTTTCCCAACGGTATTTGCCCGAAAGTGAACGTAATAGCGCGACTGGAGTACGAACTCGCGTACTACGATTCCGTTGTCCATCGCTTTAACCATTACACCACGAAGACACCCCCTTATCCATGAATGATCATTCGATGAGTTATTAGATATTTTTTCATCAGCAAAGTCGGTAAAGATATTTTTCATTAATCGCCGTAAAAGTTTAGTAAGTTGCCAAGTTTTGGATAACTGACATTTTTACAATAAAAAACCAAACTAAACGTTTACAACCGGTAAATGTTACAATAAAAGATAAAACCCAAAATGATAATACCTTTTAGGTTCTCATCTCTGAGTTCAAATTGAAGTTTTCAAGCATTTACGAAGGATTAATCATTTTATTAGTTGTTATTTGAAACTATACAGCTTTTAAAATTACAGATATTACATCGGAATAGAATTACTAATGTTAAATAAAATATCAATAGAATAAACAGATATAATTAGAATTGCTAATTTTGAATAGAACATTGATCGAATAAATAAATATGAATAGAATTGCTAATGTTAGATAACAATGCTTGAAACCACACAATTGCATGCAAACACAGGGTTGATACTAAATTGAATTATTTGTGTTAGATAAGAATACTTGAAAACATGTAACTTTGTGAAAACAAATAAACTCTAACAACTTGTTTACCGACAAAGTATTTGTATATATATATATATATATAAGTATTTTGTAATTTGCTTGAAATATTGCGCAAATTATTTTATTTTATTGTATTGTATTAATTTAGAGGGCTATTAAAATGCAAAATAATAATCATTTGAGTCTAATTAATTTCAAAGTTAAAAGTTATTTGTCTGAGACTTTTTTGAAAATAAACACGATGCTGAATGTTCAAATTTTTTCACTCCACCCATATATATATATATATATATACGGGATTTTGGATTAAATAACCAACAAACGCGATGATATGCAATGAAACAC
This sequence comes from Sepioteuthis lessoniana, assembly GCA_963585895.1. Lineage (NCBI taxonomy): Eukaryota > Metazoa > Mollusca > Cephalopoda > Myopsida > Loliginidae > Sepioteuthis > Sepioteuthis lessoniana. Next base: position 72,672,265 of record OY757911.1, on the reverse strand, counting down.
CAAACAACGTATAAAAGATAAATCCACACAAACGGATTTAGTGATTATATCATTTTTAAACAACTGATGAAGTTAATGCTGTTCTCTCGATAATTCTAATAAGATTTATAGAGTAAAATATTTGAATAAATGGATAAAAATTCCAAAAGAATAGACAAAACATGTAACTTGAATTAATTTAATGAAGTGCTTATATATTTTCACATAAAGCAAGTTATTTACACCCATTTAAACTTGTAGTTATTCACTTGTCTTAGAGACAACAAATTTTCTCTAGAACTCTTCGGTGGATTCAAGCTGATTTTGACAGTGCTGTGATCTGGATGGTTTCGATTCACTCTCTGATTTCCTCAAGGGTATTTTTTCAGATTTTTAGGGAAACGTTCCAAATGCCCATACATCGAAGGGTATGACTTCGGGTTTCTCGACCTTTTAATGTTCTCCGATAAACTCCTTGTATTTATCGATTTAAAAAAATTTTTTTTTAGAATTTTCCCTCTGTTTTCACGAGTTGACAAGTTATTTTCTTGTTAATTGACATAAGTAATTATATTCTGGTCTAAATTGGGAGATAAGTTGTTTTTTTTTTATCTATAACTCACAGAGAACTTTGTCTCATTTTCTAGTAGAAATACTGGTTTGTTCATAAACCACTCGTCAATATGATCAAATTTTAATCACTTGCTCTGTTTACAGGGGATCACCTTCCGCATCCAGTCTTACTAACTAATGTTTTCCTATTGAGCCAGTTTGTTGGTTTGCTTATATGATTAACTGTTTAATTTTTATGACGATAATAAGCAGCATTTGTTCCTCTGTTGTATGATATAAAGTTTTGCTGGTTTAAAAGTCATGGTGGCATTATTACGTACTTGTTATATACCCAACCTATGAACATCAATGGGTATGTCCCATTCCCCATAAATATGATGGACACTCTTGCGAGGGCTTAAAGATATACTAATTACCTTTGTCAGTGGTGTTTTACTCGGTCGAAGCTATGAGACATAGGGGCCGGGAAGCCAGTATTCACGTCACGCAGTCGACCCTCTTCGAGCTTCTGGGGGCTGTCCCACAGACTCTAACCATCCCCTAAGGGACTAGTTTATTATCTGGTGCCTGGGGCGCCACTTTTTAGGGGAATACTGAGGGGAGCGAGGCATTTTTGGAGAGTTTTTCTCACCAGCATCAGCAGATGGTCTTCCACTCGGGTTTGAGAGAAAGCACGTTTCTACAGGTCTCCAGAACTCTTCTAACAATTCTAGCAGATCTTTATGATTACTATTAGAATTATTGTGAGTTTTACACACTGGTTGGTGGTCTTTGACAGGAGTCTGATTGCCACCAAGTCCTCACAGTCCTCTCCTATCTGATCTAGCCGATCTTAACAACACTTTGGTTTGGATGGTCCCGATTCTTTTTCTGATTTCCAGTTCCCCTACCCTATTTTCCTTTGGGACAGTTACAGTGGCACTGACTATAATTCATATCACAAACATTTTCGTATTTCTCATAATATTTGTCTCTCAGTCAAGATCAAATATGTACGAGGTGCATACGATACGTTTCTAGATTTTTTTCGTATGGGTATTTTATTGATAGTACACACATGAATCTCTAGTCCCCTTCAAAGTAATCTCCTCCGGCTGCAATACACTTGTTGTACTGTTCCAACATCTTCTGCAAGGCCCCATGAAAGTCCTCTTGTGTGAGTGTGTCAATGACCTTCGTCACAGCCTCTTTCATCTCATCAATTGTCTCATAACGACAGCCTCTGTGCTTAGGGAGTAAGCAAAAGTCACTGGGAGCAAGGTCTGGACTATAGGGAGGGTGAGGAACTGTCCTGATGTCCATCTTGGTCAAATAGTCTGTGACAAAGATTGAGTTGTGGTGGAAATTCCACTGTCCCGATTTGAAGAGTGCTGGCCTCTTCCGATGGAATCTCTCCCTGAACTCCCTTAAAACCTCAACATAGTAACCCTGACCCTAACCCAAACCTTTTATCCAATCAACTCCCATCATCCCTCACAGACTCCTTGCCATCCTTGAATCTCTTATGCCGCTCAAAAACTGATGCTTGATTCATGCAAGATATTCGAAAAGCAGTCTGAAGCATTCCATACGTTTCTGTGGCATTTTTTCCAATTTTAAAACAAAATTTTATTGCATATCGTTCTTCTAAAGTGTTAGATTGCATTTTTGAAATTCATCCGCTGTGACAATCATGCTTTAGTAGGGTGCATTCAAATTCCTGTTGTAGCTGTTCATTTAAACCTGAAATCCTAAAAATTGTTCAGTCATATTATAAGATGTATAGCAATAACATACTGAATTTTCTAGAGTCTACACCAATTTTAAATGCCCATACAAAAAAAAAAATATCTGGAAACTTATCGTATGCGCCTCGTAAATATCTTTTCGCTTTATTTAATTTTCACAATGTAGCCTGACGGAACATTAAAAACATCATCTCCATAGAAATTGCTTTTTTTTAGTTTTAATTAATACTTGGTTTGGTTTTCAGACCCAGGTTGCATTATCCGTTTGCATCTCAAAATTCCAGATAATCTTATGCTTCTAATTCTCTTAGGCAAATTCTGGATTGTGCATATATAATTTGGTAGTAGATCCACATTTTAATCCTCTGCTCGAGTCCATGTGGATCACTTGTCTTACCATGTCTTGGCTAATCGCGTATTTTTTTTCTGCTTGCTTGCAGCATTTGCTTATTATATTACAAACCGTTTCTCCAAATAACCTATACTCGCTATTCTGTTGCATTTTAATAATTTTCACGTTGGTATAATTGATTCTAATGATATTATTTAGTGCTGCTATAAAATGAGACTCACTTTCTCAGTTGAGGCTTTTTTTCTCAGTCATGTGTCAGTCTTTTCGTATGCGATCTTACCAGTTTGTTGCTTGAAGTATCCATTCACTTGTTTTTTTCTTTCATTTCTGTTTTCCATTTTTGTGTTATTTCTTTTGGTCCTTGTTTTACTATTTTGTTGCGTCTTATCAATTTTTGCTTTGACAGAGTTGGTATTTATGCCGTTGTTTTGTGTTGCTTTTAAAGAGATTCAGTTTCTCTCTTAGGGTTTCCCTTTCTTAGCCATGCCGAAGTCTTCTCGTCTGAGATTTTGCTTGTTTGCCTGTTGAAATGTCCAGAGAGTTATTTTTCTTCCCATTCTTCTTTTCTATTTTCTTGTTATTGTTCGTTGATCCTTGTGTTGTATGTATTGTTTCCGTTCGCTGTAATCAGTTTTCCTCAGCACTTCCTTTATGTAGTCTAGTAGTTGTTGTATCGATGCACCAAAGTTATCTTTAATGCTGGTAAGTCACCTTCTTCCTTCTTCCCTCGACAAATATAGTCTGTCAACATCAACGCTGAAATGTAAGGCCTTATGCATCGTCATTACTTTTGGTCCCTGATTCATTTGTTTAAGTTCTTCCCGCGTCCACTTCAAGAATGATCCCGAGTATATTACAAGGGGGACAGCCCAGCTTTTTATGACTTAAATGGGATTTCTGCTAAATAGTTTTCTCCTTCTCCCGATATATATCCATTTGATTTTTTCTTTCATCTCTGCTTATTTGATCGTGTCCGCTTCCAATATTCGCAAATATTAGTAAGATTTGTTTTCTGGGCATGGTAGTTCTTCTCATTATTAGCTTGGCGCTTCTTATCATGCCAAATTCCATCCCTATATCCCGAATGCATGTTTTCACTGCTTGTTTTCTAATTCTTTTACATTGATGGCAAATTTTTAAATTTCGTCCGAGTACATATGGTGATTGGTCTTTCCTTGCGATTTAGTAAGTATGGACCAGTGCATTTCGGAAGTAATTGACTGAGTGGTGCTCATGGCTATTAGAAATAGTAATGGTGATAGCAAATATCCCTAGAAGATCCCTCTCTGGATTTTCACATCAACTTATCTGTTTCCTCTTGCTGTCAAATCCATTAGCCAGTTTTCCATGGAATTCTCAATAGACTTTATGACTTACCAGGATATATTGTACATTTTGAGATAGTTAATTATCCTGTTTTGCGGGACCATATCGTTTACCTTTTTGTGGTCAATCCACTCCATAGCTCCATTATTTCATCTCATTTTGCTGTGGATGTATTTATCAATATATAGTAGATCTCTTGCTTCTCATGCTTCCTTGCGGCATCCTTTTTGTTCCTCGAGGAACAGTCCGCAGCTTATTAGCGAATAGAAAATCTCCTTCCTACTTAGTATTTTTCACATAATCGGTAGGCATGTTATAGGTCTATAATTGTTTGAGGCATTTCCCTTCGTGGAGTCTTTTTTTATCAGAGTTATATTTCCTTTGTTCATCTATTCGGGTATATCTGTTTCTTCTAAGCATCTATTCATTTCAATTATCAGTCTATCGTACATGGTTATTATTTTATTATTATTGATGATGATAATGAATATCATAATAAAAATATATTAAAAATACATCAAATTGGTTTCCATGTCTAATTTTTAGTAAGGAAATAATTTTTAAAAAAACGAGAATAATTATCATATTTTTATAGATACTTCCTTATCCTTCTGAGGTATCAAAAATTAAATTCTGTACAATCAATTAGGTCAAGTATTAGCGTGGATTTCATTTCTTATTGTTAGTTGTTTGAGAACTTCCCAATGAGAATTATTTTCTGAATGAAGACCAGAAAATATTATTTGGTCTGTATATCACATCTGGTAGTTTGACATCAAACCTTTAGGTTATATCACACTGAACAAACAAAGGAACTTTACCGAATTATTAAAATTGATCCGTTCGAAATAATTTTATAAGAAACAATGAATTGGGATTGATTTTCTTTAAAATGAATTGGTATGATTTTACTATGAAAATGCTGGGGAAACTTATTATAAATTGCTGATTTTATTTCACAAAGCAGAACAAGCAAATCTTTCGATTTCTAATGTATCTCCATCTCTTATAAGGAAAAAGAAAAAAAAAGTTTTGGAACTCATATTAGGTGTGTGCAAAAGTTTTCTACTAAAATCCGGTTATCAACCACACACACACACACACACACACACATATATATATATATATATATATATATATATATATATATATATATATATATATGAGATGCAAAATGGTCTATTAGAGTCAACTTGAACGAAATCGGATTAAGTGCCACTCCGTTAGAATTATGCTTTTCTTTTCTCTGGCACCGAGATACACATCAACAAATATTCCATCCCAGTCCATTATTAAAATAATGGCAAATGGTGAAGGGAAAGGAAGGAGGAAATGAATGAGAATAAAGACAACACAGAATTATTCTTAGAGATTAATCGGTATTTTTTTTATTCTTGGTCAGCTAACACATGATGGCGATAAGGAATTTGTATATCACAGATAAAAATCACTCGCTCGATGGCTTAAATGAGGTAGAGTCTTTTTTATGATCTTATTTTCGTTTCTTTTTTCTTTTTTTTTTCTTTGTTTCATGGGATTTTGAAAGATGTCGGATGAAAACAGGGAAACGGGAAAAAATTGAAAGAATGTATTGGTTTGCAGATTATTAACGTGAAGATTCACTGGAATGATAGAAAATAATATGTATCAAAAAGATTATTAATAATAATAATAATAATAATAATAAGAAGAAGAAGAAGAAGAAGAAGAAGAAGAAGAAGGAGGAGGAGAAGAAAAACAACAAAAATAACTATAACTACAAGACCAAGGTTTGTGGCCATTATAATCAAATCCTTTGGAAATTTCCGAAGATCCTATCAAAAAGGTCGGATAAACGAGAAATCTTTGGGAGAACTGAAACCCTTCTGAAAACTGCAGGGATACAGAGAAAAATCCTTAAATATTGAAGAATAATATAACCATTTAAATTCTTGTATACTAATTACTGGTGCCTTAAACAGTATTTTTTGCTTATTCATCGTTTAACTTTCATATCGGCGTATACTGTTTATATAGTATACTATATACAATTTTTTGGTAAAACAATCTAATTAATTCAACCATTGTCTAATAACTGTTATCCAAATGTATATAAACATCAAGGCAAATTCTCTCTTTCTCTCTCTCTCAGTCTCTCTCTCTCTCTCTGCGCATGGGCGTGTATATTCCTCGCCCAGTCTTCAGTAGTGAGCATCTATCATATATATATATATATATATATATGTGTGTGTGTGTGTGTGTGTGTGTGTGTGTGTGTGTGTGTGTGATGGATTCTCCCATTGTTCTTGACCTATGATGTGAAGTTTTGGGATACCTTTGCATGAGAGTGGTTAAATAGTGGTGGATGCCCGTGTAGAATCAGCCTCGTTTTTTGGATGAGCTGACAACAGAATAATTGTATACCGACGGGACACAGATTATCCCTAACAACACTAATTAGATTTTGAATTTAGATTCTATTTTTCTGCAAGACAGGTTGCTCTGTGAGGGATAGAAGCCTAGTTTATCCTACTCCTTTATCAATAGTGTATTACCCATAAGTTCAGTACACAAAAAATTCAATTTCTTCTAAACTAAAGAATATCATTAGATATTAGTCATTACCGAACTCTCCAGTTTTTCAACTGATGTTTTCCTGTGGACTCCTAGATATTGATGTACCAGTGTTGGTCAACCTGCAAGAATTCATCAACACCCTCTCTGCGCAAAGACAATATGCAGTTCATAAGACCTGCAGGGAGCGATGGATGATAGAAGCGGATGGAGAGTCTGAACGACTTAATGACGACGATGACAATGATGAAGAACTTCCGGCATTAAATCATAATAAAAAATAGAAATGCGCTGTAGTCTAAAATTAAGTACGCATCTTTATATATATATATATACATATATATATATATATATACAATATTATTTTTGGTTAAAGACGTGGATCGATTTTACTTTTGCTTACAGAGTTAAAATTTTGTTGAGAGAGAGAGAGAGAGAGAGAGAGAGAGAGAGAGAAGAGAGAGTGAGTGTGAGAGAGAGAGAGAGAGAGAGAGAATCCGTGACATAATGGCAAAGTAATGGAATATCACATTGTAGTAAGTCACGCTTATATGTTCATTTTCAAACTGACAGCCTCTGGAATGATGTGTACCTCATTTATCCCCTCCCCCAGTTGTGGGTTACATAGGATCACTGTTTTTCTTCTACAAGGATGGTCTAATATCTGTTTTGACTGTATAATATTCCTCGGCAAATAATAAAACTCTGTTATCTTTGGTTTCGAAGAAAATTATATTTTATAGAAATGTAGTATGTTTATTCATGGGTGAAACTATATATATATATATATATATATATATATATATATATATACTTTTATGGAAATTGCTGCCTCTCAGTTCTAGCAGAAAAAGTTACAGCAATTTATACTTTTTCCGCTCCCACTATTATAGATGTGAATAAATGACTTCCATTTTCTTATGTCTAACACGTCAGAAGAATGCATATGAGGCGTGAAACTTGTGACTTAACTTGTTGATAATCGCTTTCAGTTTTATGTTTTACAGTTTGCAATGTAACTTTTACGGGATACTATATATTGGACTCTTTTAAATGAATTGCTACAACTGACCGTATTTCATTGGGTATGATTAAATATCATTATAATAAGTTTTTCTGAAAATATAGTCCGTTAAATTCTGTTCTAACAGATAATTATTATAGTCATCATCATCATCATCATCATCATCATCATCATCATCATGTCGTGAGGCTAGCACGGATATCCCTGACCCTCTCTCTCTCTCCACGTCTCCCTATCATTCATCGCCTCTGGCAGGTCTTCAGGGTTACATCCCGTATCATCGCATAGCTGCTGTATATATGTTCGAGCTGGTCGTCCTGCTTTTGATTGGCCATAGCGCCTTAGTTCTATGACTAGTATAATTGTTTAATTACTGAAATATGTGTCCCCCCCCCAGCAACAACTCGGCATCCAAACACAAACTATTTAAAAACTAAAAACCAAGTGATTTTAAATTAATTGTAAAAAAAAAAACGAAAAGATTAACGTCTAGCCCTTCTCCCACCCACAAAAGTCGAAATTTAGAATAGAAATTCTAGAACATTCACGTGCTGTTCAAGCGTTGAAATGTATATATTAATGTCATAGTCGTCCGAGGTCATTAGAAAATTTTGGAAGGAAACATATCTGTTGCTATGAAGTCCTGCTCAAAGGTAAATCTTTGGTAACTGTCAATTTAAATTATTGATTTTCGTGTCTTGTAAAATCATCTGCTTAACATTTGCATTTAAATGTAGACTTTCTAATTGGCCAAAGTTTATTCCAGGTGAATATTTTTGAGACGACAAAATAGATTTGTTTTAAAATTTATCCCCCTATCCCCGTGTCTAGCACTTGTCACTTTTCTATAACTGAGGAAATCTGTGTTCGATCTAGACTGAAAGTATTAAAATGTCTCCATTCTCATATTAGGAAGTATTAGAAGCTTTACTTTCATAGCACCGGGTCAATAGAAAATCAACAATCTGGCAATAGGAAACAGGAAGTCTACGGGGGGCGAAATAATATGATATAAGAAGAGTCAGTTGGAATTTAACTAAGTTAAAACTTAAAGGAAAAGGAAGCACCGCGCTTTTTTTTATTCACGTACACATGGGAAGCAGCATGATGGACGTGTGAACCCTGCAGCTTAACGCTCAGGATTGTCAGTTCGATTGGGGAACTACTGCTGCTCATCTATAAGAGCGGCTTCTGTAGATGAGAATAAAAACAGCCATCGAAAGATAACCATGACCCACACTCAAAGTGATGTACTCCTGTGGACCCCCGCATATGGCCAAATTATTATAGTAGATCTATAAAACGTCTCATCCCTATGAGTTCTCTTCGTTAATTTCCTATCCCTTCTTTCGGATTTTGTTTTTGAATAGTATAAGTCACTAATCATGAATATGAAAGTGGTGAAGTGTTTACCTGTCAAACTTTATCATTCTTCTGTGTCTATGCTTGAACACATAATGACAGAATGACATTGCAGAAGACCACTGACTGGGGACATAAACTTTACCCCATTCGCCATATTCTCCTGACCTCTCAGTCATCGACATTTATTTCATGAAGCTTCTGGACATGTTCTTTTTTTTTTTTACGCCAAAACACATCCTGTTCCAAAAGAGAAATAGAAACTACACATAAAAACATTTCTTGACGTCAAAACCTTTACAGTTGTATCGGACTAGAAAAAAATAACCGAATAAAATCATTACAAAAATGCATTGATGTTGAAAAGGAAACCTTCGTGTCCCTCAGGACTAGGGTTGCCATCCGATAGATAGATAGATAGATAATGTGTGTATATGTTTGTGTGTTGTGCTAACTTTTTAAAACCAAGTATATTACGTGTCGGCAGATTGAATCCAGACTGACAAAAACGAAAAAAGTGTTTGAATTCAAAACCCGTTTTTATTGACGTTTTAAAAATTTTATAGCATCTTACGGATTTAGAATGCGTTTTGATTCCTATAATGAAAAACACCGAGTTGTTTTCATTCATATATATATATATATATATATATATATATATATATAGTGTCGATACTCCTATATACATGCACTACATGGATGCTAACTAAACGTATGGAGAAAAAGCTTGACAGCAATTACCCAAGAATGCTGTAAATAATATTGAATAAGTCCTGGAGGCAGCACCCGACAAAGCAGCAGTTGTACAGCTACCAACCACCCAGCACGAAAACTATGCAAGTTAGATGAACTAGATATGCAGGATACTGCTTGAGAAGTAAGGACGAACTCATAAGTGACATACTCCTGGACATCACATGGACAAGCAAAGTAAGACTACCAAGAACCTATATCCAACAGCTCAGTGCCGATACAGGTTGTAGCTTTGAAGACCTGCCGGGAGCGATAGACAATAGGGGCGCATGACGTAGGAGGGTCAGGGAGATTCATGCTAGCGGCGTGACATGACATATATTGTGGCATACACACGTGTCAGTTGGAAAACAGCTTCGTTATGAAAACTCAAGTCATGTCTGCCATGACTTGATTTCAGAAAAATATCAAAATACAACATAAATATTTCTAATTAAAGAATGTTTACATCAAATGGATGTAGATAGATAGAAAGATAGATAAAGAACTTAAGGCAAGTGAAAGTACTAAGGAAGGAAAACACACGATGATATAATTAGATGAAAAAAATACAAAACTAAACAGCCATCAAGTCGTGTTTGGTTCAATGGAATATCAACCTTTGTAGGTTATTTAAAGCCATTCTCCTAGAAGAACAGTAGTGGTACTATTTAACCTCATAGCTGGGCGTTCATACCTTTCCCTAAAGGTATTTGCCTGAAAGTGAACGTAATAGCGTGACTGGAGTACGAACTCGCTTACTACGATTTCGTAGTCCATCGCTTAACCATTACACCACGTCCCTAAAGTACCACTGGAAAAGATGAATCAAATAATATTAGCGAAAGAAGGTAGACAAAAAAAGATACCGTTACAGGGTCAAACAATAAAAAAAAACTGCGCATAGCAAAATAATAAAAGATAATTCAACCAAGTACGTAAAGAAATCACGAGAACAAAACAACGACAGGGTTCAACGGAAGCTAAATAATTGTAAGTATAATATGGATATAGAACATAATAGAAAGGCTGAATAAATAAACAGCATGAAAAAAATTACAAGGAACACTTGATTAACTATACACAGAACAATACATCCTCAAAGAGGCAAAAAAGAAAAGAAAAAAATGTTACCACGGTTGCCATTGACTACAAACAGACTTATAATCTGATACCGCCAAATAGGATAATCGAAAGGTTGAAAATGTACAAAATATCCGACAAATTCATAAAGTTCATCACGGAAGCCATAAAAATTGTAAAGTTGAATCAACAGCAGGAGGAAAAAATTTTACATTGGTTAAATTCCTAAGCAGAATATTCCTGGGATATTCCCCCTAACCGATACTATTTGTAATAACTCAGTTAAATACTTAGGAAATGCACTGGGGTAAAAAAATTTACAAAATCAACAGGAAAGGATTAATCGCCTTTTGTAAATGGACGACATCAAGCTATTTGCAAAAAAAAAAAAAGGAAAGAGAACTGGAGACTTTGATACGAGCTGTAAAAATATACAGTTAGGATATAAGAATCGACCTTGGCATCGAAAATGTGCCATGATTATGAAGAACTGTCATATCAGGAAAGAATTTAAACACTTGGAGAGTTAAAAAACGTTAAGTAATTGGGAATATTTGAAGGAGACGATTTCAAACAAGCAGAGAGAAAAGAAAAATTAGAAAAGAGTTTATCAAAAGAACGAAAAATTTTCTCGATACCAAGTTCTGCATTAGAAATATCATCAAAGCACCTGGACAGTTCTTCTTGCAAGATATTTGGGACAATTCTTAAAATTGACCGCGGAGGAATTAAGACAACTAGACCAAAAGACCAAAATTTTGATGACAATGCATAAAGAATGCACTCTGAGATATGCCTGACCGACTATAAGTGTCTAAAAAAGAAAGAGAGGAAAACTAGATAGCATTGAAGATTGCGTAAAATGCATTAATTCGAGTACACGTGAACCACATCAAAAAGGGCAACGAAAGACTAATTACAGCGGTTAGTAACACTCATTGGGTGCCCGATTCATGCGGCCTGGAGCCATATCGTAGCAAAACAATTTATCAAATTACTTCAGCGACTAATAAAAGCATTGGCAACGTAAGACTTGACAAAGAAGAAAAAGAAAACTAGGTGATAAAAATGGAAAGTAAAACAAATGTATTGATATTTCAAGCGATAAACATACAAAACTGCTTACGAGAAAATCTGGACATGGTTTCGAAAATGAAACGAAAACAGAAAAACTGAATTCCTACGGATAGCAACACAAAACAAAGCCATAAGGACTTATTATATTAAAGCAGAAATTGATTATTCGCAACAGTTTTTGCGTTAATGTGGGTTGCCTGGAGTAAAAGTTGAAACGGTTAAATAAATAGTGAGCGGATGAGGTAAATCAGTGCAAAAGGAATAAATGACTAGATCCAACTGAATGGGAAAGGTGATCAGCAATGATTTGTGTAAGAGACTAAAATTGGACCATACCAGTAAATGGCCTATACACAAACCAGAATCAGTCCAAGAAATGCGACCCATAAAAGAGCAGAGTTAATGTTAATTAACAAACAAACAAAAAAATAGGATTTGACGTCTTATGAATTTTGCTGTTTTGTTGGACTACAGGGCAAAAATCACAGAAAGTGAAAAATAAAAGGCATGTCCTTAAACCTTGCTCAAGAAATGAGAAAGCTGCATAACATGAGGAAAAAGTATTAACAATTGTAGTCTTGTGTGCGGAATTTTAACCAGAAGCCAGGAAAAGAGACTGGTGGAACTAAAAAATTAGTGGAAGAATCGAAACCAACAGCATTGCTGAGATTTGCTAGAATATTAAAAAGAGTTCTGGAGACATGACTCGACTTGCTCTCACACAAATTACTGTGAAAACCCAACAGCTAACGGTGATGTAAAAAAAAGAAAGTTGTGAAATAATAATAATAATAATAATAATAATGATAATTTATTATAAAGACGAAAGGATATCATAAAAAGCGAATGCTGCAAAATAGTAAAAAAAGAGAACATACGTACAAGACTAGACATGATTGGGCGGGGAAGGTGATCCATTGGGAATTGTGCAAGAAATTTAAATACTGCCAGGTGATACATATACTAACCATAATTCAGCCTGAGGAATGAGACGCAGAGAATTCTCTGAAATTTTGAGATACAAACAGACCTCAGCCAGAGGTCTGCTTGTATCTCAAAATCTTCCCAGACCACACCCAGTGATAGTAAACCAAAACAAAAAAAGAAACCCCGCCAAATAGTGGATTTTGCTGTCCTGGCCGACCACAGAGTGAAAATCAAAGAAAAAAAATACTTAGATCTTGCCAGAAAACTAAAAAAAAGCTAAGGAACATGAAGGTGACGATGATACCAACAGTAATTGGCACTTTCGGAATGATCCCCAAAGGCTTAGTAAAAGGACGAGAGGAGTTGGAAATCGAAAGATAAGCGGAGACCATCCAAACTACAGCATTGTGGAGCTAAACCAGAATACCGAGAAGAGTCCTGGAGACCTGAGAAGATTTGCTGTCATTTGGACTCTAGTGAAAGACCATTAACTAAGACTGGAATAAAAATAAACTCGCAAGGAGAAATATTATGAATCAAAGTTCAGCCAGAAGATCAAGCCTAGTCTGAAAAACAAAGAAAAAAGAACTTATCAACAAGTTGATTTTGCTTTTCCAGCAGACTATAGAGTAAAAACACAAGATAAGCAAAAAGATGAACAAATTCGTGGATCTTGTTAGAGAGCTGAAGAAAAAAACTCTGGAATATAAAGGTGACGGTTATAACATCATAGTTAGTGCTTTAGGAAATAATTTCCAAAGGCGTGTCCAAAGCACCTGGACAGTTCTTCTTGCCAGATATTCGGGACCATTCTTAAAATTGACCGCGGAGGAATTAAGACAACTAGACCAAAAGACCAAAAATTTGATGACAATGCACAAAGGTTGCCCTCTGAGATATGCCTGACAGACTATGTGTTCAAAAAAGAAAGTGGGAAGAACTCGATAACATTGAAAAATGCGTAAAATGCATTAATTCGAGTACACGTGAACTACATCAAAAAGGAAAACAGTAATGCAATGGTAACTGGAAAGCAGAAGCAATAAGACTATATAGAACACAGCGCATTTAAAATCAGTTTGGATACTTAGAAGAGTTCTAAAGACCTTTGGAGAGATACTGTCACTCAGACTCAAGTGAAAAACTATCAACTAAAATCTGTTTGAGAAAATCACTAGGAAAAAAAACTAAAGGCAAAAGAGGGTACAAATTTACAAAATTGAATGAAAGGTGCACTACCTCATGTACAATGGTATAATTTTGCTAAAATCAAAGGTAAAAAAAACGTAATCCTAACGATGAGAATCTTCAGCCAAGACATAAAGATATTCATATTAAAAATTAATAATAATAATAATAATAATAATAATGAGGGAAAACGCTCGCAGAAAACGAAACCTACAAATACGTGGGCATCTTGGACGCTGACACCATCAAACAAGGGAAATCAAAGAAAAAATTTAAAAAGAATATCGCAGGAGAACTAGAAAACTACTCGAGACAAAACTCTCTAGAAGAAACCTCATCAAAATAATAAATACCTGGGCTGTACCACTCGTTAGATATTCCGGACTCTTTCTCAAATAGACCAGAGACGAACTCAAATAAATGGACCAAAGAATAAGAAAGCTAATGACAGTGCATAAGGCATTACATCACAGAGACGACGTTTACAGACTACATGTTTCAAGAAAAGGGAGGAAGAGGAATTGCCAGCATTGAAGACAGCGTTGACACATCGATACAACGACTCGAAGACAATATACAAAACCACGATAAAGGACTCATTACAGCCATCAGAAACGTTAATGATAACACGATGGACAACAGAATGACAATAACTAGGAAATAAAAATGGGAAGGAAAGCAATTCTATGGACGTTTGAAACGACTAATAAACAGCATCTCAAACGACAAAACCTAGACATGGCTAAGAAAAGGAAACTTTAAGAGAGAAACAGAATCTCTCTTAATTGCAGCACAAACCAACGCCATAAGAACCAATCATATCAAAGCGAGAATAGATATGACGCAACAAAATAGCAAATGTAGTCTATGCGCTGACAGAGATGAAACCATCAATCACATAATTAGCGAATGCAGCAAATTTGCGCAGAAGGAATATAAGACTAGACACGATTGGGTTGGCAAGGTGATCCACTGGGAGATGTGCAAGAAATTTAAATTTAATGATACAAACAAATGGTATATGCACCACCCAGCACATGTCCTAGAAAATAACACACATAAACTCCTATGGGACTTTGACATGCACGCGGATCACAAAATCTCAGCCAGAAGAGCAGACTTAAAAATAATCAACAAAAAAAAAGGGGGGGTGCAAAATTGTCGACTTTGCTGTCCCGGCGGACCACTGAATGAAATTGAAAGAATGTGAAAAGAAGGATAAGTACCTCGACCTTGCTAGGGAATTGAAAAATACTAAGGAACATGCACCTGACAATTATACCAATTGTAATTGGTGCGTTTGGAACAGTAACTAAATGATTACTAAAGGGACGGGCGGACTTGGAAGTTGGCCGAGGAGTGGCGACCATCCAAACTACTACATTATTGAGAACGGCCAGAATACTGAGACGAGTCCCGGAGACTTGAGGAGACTTGCTGTCACTCAGACTCTAGTGCAAAGTCATCAGCTAACGCTGAGGTGAAAAACTCTAATGAGTAAATAATAAGGAAAAGGATATGAAAAGAAAAAATAGAAAATCATAACCAGAAAATCATCAACAGGTTTTGAGAGAAATAAAACTACAAACATCTAGGATTCTTAGAAGCAGATACAATCCAGGTAGTAGAAATTAAATAAATGGTTAACAAGAAACACAGCAGATCACTGAGTAAAATTCAAAGAAAACAAAAACGTGGAGACACAGAATACTTCGACATTGTAGCAGGAGTACTGTAAGGGGACATGCTAGCCCCATACCTCTTTATCATCTGTCTAGACTACGTGCTTAAAACATCGATTGATAAAATCAGAGAAAACGGCTTCGAGCTGACAAAGAAAAGAAACAAAAGGTACCCCGCAAAAACAATTACCGACACCGACTACGCCGATGATATAGCGATTCTGGCAAATACACCCAACCAAGCCGAAACACTACTGCATAGTTTGGAACGAGACGCCGCAGGCATTTGCCTCCACGTCAATGCACACAAAACTGAATATATGTGCTATAATCAAACACGCGACATCTCCACACTAGACGGAACCTCTCTGAAACTGGTAGACAAATTCATCTACCAAGGAAGCAGTGTCTCATCAACCGAAAAAGACATCGACACACGGCTAACGAAGGCATGGACAGCTATCGATAGGTTGTCGATCACATGGAAATCAGACTTGATAAAATGAAACGCAGTTTCTTCCAGGCAGCGGTCGTGGCGATACTGCAGTATGGATGTACTACTTGGACGCTAACAAAACGGCTAGAGAAGAAGCTAGACGGCAATAACACAAGAATGCTGCGAGCAATACAAGGCACCAACCATACGGCCGCCTGACTCCCATCACGAAAACTATCCAAGTTAGACGAATCAGACATGCAGGACACTGCTGGAGAAGCAGGGACGATCTCATAAGTGATGTACTCCTATGGACCCCTACATATGGTAGAGCAAAAGCAGGACGACCAGCTCGAACATAGATACAGCAGCTAAGTGAAGATACAGGATGTAGCTCTGAAGACCAGCCAGAGGCGATGAACCAAAGGGAGAAGTGGCGAGAGAGGGTCAGAGATATCCGTGCTAGCGGCACGACATGATGATGATGATATATATATGAATCTTGCAAGTGTACATAGAAAACTGTTGGACGTGACGTTCACGCTGATTCCTATCATTATTGGAACAATATGAAATAATCTGGAAAAGAGATTGAAGGATGTGGAGGTTCATAAAATGATTAGAATCTTCAAGGACACAGCACTGTTGGGATCAGCTTGAATACTGACAAAAGTCCTGTAGAACTAAGGTACTGGTTACTGAGATTTTAGTGAAAGAAGAACCTGCATAGATTATGTTATAAAACCCAAAGAAAGAAACGAAGACAAGCAAAGCATAACTATCTGAGAAGAAGCTTATTAATTGAAATTGTCCAAGCATCGAATGAGAAATTGGAAAACGGATGAGAAATGAAAAGGATAAATATAAATACAAGTAAAGCCAACTACAGACAGATTATAAAAGGAAGAGAAAAAAGAAGAGACTAACAAGATGTGGGAAAAGGAATGACTGAATAAAAGATAATCATTATAGAAAAAGAATATGAATGCAGAAGTGATGTAAGAGAAAATTTTAATAAAGAGAGAAATTACATGTAGACAAAATAATTCAGCAACGGAAGATAATGATAAAAAACAGAAAGAAAATAAGTAAGGACAACGAAATGAAAAAGAAACTTAGAGAAAAAGAAAAAGGAAAAAAAACTGATCACAAAACGAATTTAAAAAAATAAAAATAAAAAAGCAAACAAAAGAAAAAGATGGAGAAAACTAGAAATAAGGAAACAAAATTTATGAAATGAAGAAAATAAGAAAAGAACAAAATAAAAAAGAACGATTCTAAAAAAAAAAAAAAAAATAAAGAGTCTAAAATAATGAAAAAAAAAAGAAAAAAGAAAGGAGAAAGAGAGGGAGAGGTGGGGTAAATAATAGATCCGTCAGAGCAAATGGAAGCTTAAAATAAGGAAGTATCTCAGAGAAAAGAAATTAAAAGCGGTTAAAAGGAGGAATGGAAACCAATGGGAAAAAGCTATGGAAATAAACTAGGAAACTATATAAATAAATAATCACATGATATGAAGGAATAATAATAATAATAATTCGACCTGAGAGAAAATGTATAAGAACGAAAAGATATAATACAAACGGTTTTCGATGAGCAAAACGAAATTTATCTTTCTCTCTGAAAGGTTTCGGTTCTGAAAAAAAAAAGACAACAATCTCTGCACTAAGTAAAGAAAAAAAAAAAGAATAATATTGAAGCAAAGGTCCATTTACTGAGAACAGCTGAACGTCTTCCAAATCTTTTGAGCCGCTTAAAAAATATAAACATGCAAGAAAAATAGGCTTGCAACTAAAAAATGCAGGAAGTGTCACCGAGCCAAGGTTTAAGTAGTTTTACTGGTCATCCATTGGCAGGGGTATGATTATACCTTAGTAAATGCTTTCATATAAACTTAGAAAAGAGTACTATATATATATATATATGTGTGTGTGTGTGTGTGTGTGTGTGTGTATTCTTATATGTGATAAACAATATACCTAATTTTACTGTGAAAACAAATTTCAAAGTGATTCAGTGAAATAGTATGTTTAAAATGTAAAAGTCTAAATGCCTTGAAGTAATTTTCTTCCTTTTCCACTAGTTTCACGTGTTTATCGACATTATCTTCAGAAATCATAAATTGACTCAATGGGAAGAAAGGACAGAAGCATAGAGAAGGAAATGGCAATCGTAAGCGGTGCATTGAAAGAAAATATACATATTGCAGTGTCCGAATGTTAGTCATTTATTAAATAAAAATTATAGTCGGTGGCAAAATGATTTTTCATTGAACCCTCTACCTGGATTATTTTGCATGATTCCTACATTGAAAATAGTTATTGATGCTCATTTGTCTTAAAGGATATAAAGGGGTAAGTAATTCCAGAATTCGTACTCGTCTGAAGCACGGGAAATTTTGAGTAACAGAAAAAAGTATTGGGAGACTTTTAAACAACTATGCACGCTATATATATATATATATATATATATATAAAATTAACTTAAATCGCGAGTTGGAAATCTTCTACTAAAGTTTCACCTAATCGGATCATCAGGAAGCCTAACTCCAGCTCCAGTTAGGCTTCCTGATGATCCGATAAGGTGAAACTTTAGTAGAAGATTTCCAACTTGCGATTTAAGTTAATTTTATAATTGGCTCCACTTGTGTTGAGCACTTTTGTAATTGTAGCATTGCAGAATTCGCGGAAGGTTTTTAGTTTTCTTTTGACCAACTGACTGTGTATCCCTTGATTTTTTTCAAGGGGTAGGACGAGGTTGGCCTTTTCTTTCTTTTTGACCTATAATTTTTTCTTTTTCCCCCGGGCAGTGATTCGAGATACTTTATCTCTTGTCTCTGGCGGGGATTTTTTGTTTTTTTCTGGTACCGTGAATGCTGGTAGATATTAGATTAGTATATATATATATATATAATGAACACTTCCGTTGATATCAAAACATAAAAGTTCAACAGTTTAGTTAAAGATAAAAACTGTTGAAATAGTTGACTTGTTAATTGTAGAGAAGGTTTTTGTAGAACCAGTCACACTTCTTAGATAAGCAAGAAATAGAAGAACGGTGCACATGTGACACACATTCTCCTGGACAATACTTCGAAGGTTTTGAATTCAGAGTTTTCCTTTCTCCCTAACTGCTCGCCTAACTTATATATATATATATATATATATATATATATATATATGTGTGTGTGTGTGTGTGTGTGGATAAATAGATTTTTAAAAAATCCGATCGACAAATTTATGATATCAGTTTATTTAGATTGTGTGAAATGTTCGCTTAAAAACAAGAGTACAAAATCTTTTCTTTTAACCAAAGAAAATATTACTCAAAGCATAGATATTTTTAAATGGATGGTGTTACGGTTCATGCAATGAAGTATATCAGTAATTGTTTGTTTAAAATAAAGGGACATATGTTGAGTGTGTAAAAAATTCTTTGTATTAGAGAGTTACTATATATTGAGAGAAATGTATTCATGTATTTACGTACAAGTGACTCCTGCTGATATATGCCTGTTGCTCAAAGATGCAGGTGAATGTTTTTAATGCAATAAAAGTGCAAACAAACATTCGTACAATTTAAGAAAATTTAAGTGAAGTTGAAATTAAATGCATTTTTAAAAGGGTAAGAATATTCATCTTCAGTCAGAAGAAAGAAATTAAAAGGTTGATTTGGTTTGGTTTGTTTGGTTTTATGGCATATCAACCTTTGTAGGTTATCGAACGCCAAATCCATTTTTATGTAAATAATCTGTTCTATTGAAAATAGTTCAGTTTAGCATAAGTACAGTTTAATTTATCAAAAACATTTCCATTTCAAACTATTCAAGCAGTTATATGTAATAATTCAGTTAAGTGTAAATACAGTTTTAATGTCGAAAAACAGTTCTATTTTAAATAATTTAGTTAAGCATAATCACGCAGTTTAAGTGTAAGTACATTTTAATTGTCAAAAACGTTTCTATTTCAAGCTATTCAGTTTACTCAATTCATTTTAGCATAAGTATGCTGTTAGTTCTATTTAATCCATAGACAGGGCCCTATCAGGTGCTACCACTCCGGGCCAGAGTGGACCTGGGAGTAAAGGCAATGAAGGGGTACTCCACATTCCCCAAAGCTCCAGCACTGCTGGAACCTCACCATCAGATTGTTTAGTGTCATACCCAGGACACTCGTTTGGGGGGTCTTTCCCCTCTGCAGAGGTGCCGTCCGTGTATTCTACAGCCCCAGCCGACTGGGAAATAAAAGGTTGAGTAAGCATGACTTAAATCGTACTTTCTGAAGAAATATTCTTTTTATTTTTTTTTTTTTTGCTTCCTTATACAATTAAGAGTCCCAAAATTAAATTTTAAAAAATTGAAGATGATCAATGATTCTAATTGGCTAAAAAATTGTATTTTTAAAATTCTTTTCTTGGTGGAAAAAAATTCATAAATTATTTTAGGTTTTTATTATTCAGATTTTTCGCAGCAAATGTTTGGCGTCTGCCAAGTATCTTGAAATTTAGAAACTAACGCCAACGCGCCGATTAGTCGATAAATGCAAAAATAGAGATATAAAAATTACAGCTTCTCGAACCTTTTTTTTAACAAAACTTCGCACTTCTTTTTAGTATAGAAATCAGTTTAGTTACCCTGACCACACACACACACACACACACGCACACACACACACATATATATATAAGCACTTATTAAACGAGCCAGTTTTTATTAGTAACTTTTTTCAATCCTTACATGCCTGAAATTATCTGTTAATGTATGTAAATGAAAATATTGAAATTGTAGATCTTTTGTGTCTCCTAAATTTATCCTAATGGGAATAGGAACACTTGCATTTTGTTGGCATACCTACTTATTTTTACAGAACAGATACGACTTATGAAAGCCTATATACACTATCTAATACGTACATAATTAGCTTTTAAGCTTAAAGGAACATATTGATATTGCTAAGAGCTTGATAGAAACAACTTGCCTGAATAAACGTATTTATCATCTTTTAGTTGCCTTTATTTTCATACTTCCACTCTGAATCTAAAGTCATTTTGTCCCTTGTAACCATGAATTTCCAAGTCCTTTGGACTTCTCAAAGGGTTCCTGGCGGCAACACCCCACAAGACACCAACTGTACGGCCACCTGCCCCCTATCACGAAAACTATTCAAGTTAGACGAGCCAGACATACAGGACACTGCTGGAGAAGCAGGGACGAACTCATAAGTGATGTACTCTTATGGACCCCCACACATGGCCGTGCAAAAGCAGGACGACCAGCACGAACATGCATTCAGCAGCTATGTGAGGATACGGGATGTTGTCCTGAAGACCTACCTAGGGCGATGAACGATTGGGAGGAGTGGCGAGAGAGGGTCAGGGATATCCGTGCTACCAGCGCGATATGATGATGATGATGAAGGTTTGTTTAAAGAACTGGGTGAATTAATTAATTAAGAGTATAAGGCTAAAACCATTACAATCTTGATTTTTCCTTTCGTCTTCTTCGCTTCGTCCTTAAGTTTTTATTATATGAGAAAATGTATGAACCCATTAGGCTCAGCTTTGCACTGCATTCCATGATGAAAGTAATGTTTCTGTTTTGGGAAAGAATCTTAAGAATTTCATAGTTATTTTTGGTTGGTTGTTTGGTTGGTATTTTACGTCATATACACTTTTCTGGGTTATGTAATGACAAATACAAATGTTTAATGCCAATAATCATATATATATATATATATATATATATATATATATATATATATACAATTTCAAGAAAAAAAACAATATTCTGTCACATTAGGAATATAGATTTATTTCCATCCAGTTAAGAGCACTGATATGAATCAAAAACAATATTAACAGGACTTCTTCAGATCCAACATGAAAATAAAAGGAGTACAGCCAGATCTATCTATCTATCTATCTATCTATCTTTATATATATATATATATATATATATATATATATAGTAGTAGTATTAGGTCCAGTTAAACCAGAGTTGGGAGTAATTCCTTCAGGACAAGAAAATCATTCAGGAGCTGAATATTTAAATTTTCCTGGTGGAGAGCTCAATGTAATTTTTTACAGAACAATATTTCTTCAAGAAAAAACCAAAGACCGGTTAATTTAGGATTATAAATTTATTTCCATCCTGTTTTTCAGTTTCTGGTGTAAACCAGAAACACGAAGAAAAATATAACAGGACTTCTTCAGATCCAGTGGATAAATAAAACAGAATAGACACGTGGGGTAGAGGGGAGGGGGAAGAGATTAAGGAGTTACCTCCTCGTCTTATTGAATTTCCGTTTTTTTATTTACCTATTAATTTTATTTTCAAACTTCTTCCGTCAGTTATAATTACGGTAATTTAACTTTTTTATTTATTTGTTTAATTTATTTTCTTTTCATGTTAAGTTCGATAATTAACTTTTAAGAGAAATATTAATACTTATATTAATTTCGATACCATTTATTTAGCTACCTATTTTTTCCTGGTGTGTATATTGGATACGTTTTTTTCCGGTTTCACTATTTATTTCTATGTTTTTAAATTTTTTTAGTCTATAGTTTAAATTTAGCCTTATGTCTACATCTAGCTATTAATTCACTTCTCTGATTTAATAACTTATCAGGCCATTTATGTATTAAAATATGTATTTTCTCTTCTAAGCACAAATTGCATCTACCGTCAAAACTATTTGGAGTATTTGATTTTTTCAAAATAGACCATTCTATCTCAGGGGTTAACCCTTTGTTTTCTAAACACCAGAATTGTTTCGATAGTGCCGTATGGTGTTTTAGGTGTTCGTGGGAGAAGGTAAATTTATGGTTTGAATACCTCTCCTTCCATTTAGTGGATGTTAACCCGATATAAGTTTTCTTATCTGTAATATTCTCTTTAGGGTAAATTATAGCTTGATATATTACATTGTTTAAATTACATAGTCCATTCATAGGACAATTGTCTCGGTATTTACAATTACGTTCTTTTTTTACACCGTTATTATTATTATTATTTATTTGATCCTGAAAATCTTTAGTTATATTTTTATTGTGGCTAATAATTATTTGAATAATATTTTTCGTGCTAGAGTAACTTATTTTTAACGTTTTTCTGTTAGATATTTTATGTAGTTTATTTCCGTGTTTAAAATGTTTATCTACTAGTTTCAAAAAATATTTTCCTATATTTATATTAGTTAGCGTATAGAACGGGGGGTTGAACCATATTATTTTCTTTTTTCTGTTTTTACGTCTATTTTCCTTATTTATTTCTTTATTATTATCATTAGGCACCTTCTCTTCTTTATAGGTAAAGTTTTCTTTATACCCGCTACTTTTTAGTGCATCAATATACATTTTACTACCTTTTCGGAATATTTTTCATTTGCTGATAGATTTCTCATTCTTATATTTACAGCTTTTGGAACTTGTTTAATTATAGTTTTAGGGTGGTTTGAATTGATGTTAATATATGAAGGGGACTGATCCATTTTTATAAAAGGTTTATAGGTGTTGTTAGAAAGGTCTAGGGTCACATTCAGGAAATTGACTATCTTATTATTTGATGATATTTCTATTTTAAAACCTAAGAGTTTAAAGGCTCTTATAATCTTCTTTTGCATACTAGAGCTATTTGGGCCATTACTATTCGGGATATACATATAACATCATCTCGAAAAAGACCTACTCGATCTGAATTGATAATTCTATTTAATACATGCAATATATATAGACCCACAAGGTCTGCTATTTGGGAAGAGTCATATCCCCTGCTAGGTACATCAAAATTCATAGGTCCACTTTTTATCCACTTTTTATGTGGTTCCATTATTTCCTAAGACATTTTTTCTACACGCTAATATTATATCATATTGTTCCTAAGTTATATCTACATATTCTCTTGCGTAGTTGATACTATCAAATAGGATTTTTTTAGATATAGACGAATAAAAGTCAATGATGTCAAATTGTATAAAGCTAGCTTAACTTTTGTTTTTTATCTTCCTAAACCATTCAATGGTATCAAAAGAGTTTCTCCAAAGATTATATATATATATATATATATTTGATTTGTGAGCGAATATTCAGTTGGTAACAAGTTGTTAGAGCTGTTTGCACACAGTTAAATAGTTTCAAGTATTGCTATAAAATATTAATAATTCTATTTAATATTAATCCTTTGTTTGCACACAAATGGTTTTAAGATTTCCAATCAACCACTAATAATCTAATTTAAAATTTATTATATGTTTGTACACAACTAGATCGTTTCAAGTGTTGCCATTTGACACTAGTAATTTCTCTTATCAAATACTTCTAAGTAATTTAAATAATTTGCACACAGCTGTATGGTTTCAAATAACTAACAATAATAATCCTAAGGAAATCATTGAACATCTGTATTCGATCCGTTGACAGTAACCTAACAGGAATTACCAATTCAGTTCAGAGTTAACTTATGAGTAATGACAACAGAAAAGTACTTCACATTCCCTAAAACTCCAGGTGGTGTCAGATGCAGTTTAGTGTTTCACAGTTATCGCGAAATTAATAATAGCGCTAACGAAAATTCCACAAATTATCTTTAAGATACAAACTAGACAGGAAATTGCTTTATCCATTAAATTCGAAGATTTTACGTGTATTTCTTTAATAAAAACATTGCCATGATGTGCTATTTACGCTAGGTTCATTGGCCAAGTGGGTAGAGTGTCCGCTAATGGTCCGGGAGACCGGTGTTCAATCCCCGGTCGCGTCATATCAAAGACTTTTAAAATAGTACTTGTTACCTCCTTGCTTAACACTCAGCAATATAAGGTACATATCAAGGTAAAGTGGAGCAATTCAGGGAAAGGAGTAGCGTCCTCCCCAACACCTCAGTGTAGTAGCTATTGAAAAGGGAGCCTTCTGGTCGCTCTCGGCTACGGTTGCCAACTTTACTACTTACAATAACACCCAAACTCACTCACCTATGTATAAATAAAGGTGAACTTCCCTGTAGCTTTCCGAACGATGGTGCTATTCACATTCATAAGATATCTTATTTGTATATTGATTTTCAAAATCAAATCTTAATAAATAACTGTATCGAGTCATTTGTTTTTAATTATATTACTTTATTTTCAGATATAAGTAACATTTTTGTGCATACCTTTTAGAAGAATGTCAAATTTATTTTGATTTCATTTAGCTTTAATGAAAGAGTGGAATTCGCAGAGTATTTGAAACTCAAGGTTTGTTTTTCATTTTGAATCAAAGCTATGGTTCTTTGAAAGTAAATGTCTGCTCACTGTTTTGTAGTATTCATTACAATTGATTGAAATTAAGTCTTCCAAAAGGGTTGTATGATACAGATGAAATAAATAATGAGTTAAACTTAATAAATACAGACATATTTCTTAATTTTCTAGAATATTTATAGGGCAAAAATACTGGCTCTTTCTTAGAATAGAAACAATTAATCTTTATCTATGGTATCTTTTAATGATCATAGTTGACATGGAAGATTTTGCACGATACGAATTGGCATCTACTTTACATGACATCTTAAATTATCATTATCGGTATCTGATGGCCCTATTTTTCTGGGTTCTTTTCCAATAACAAGCGTCTACATCTCCTTTAGAATCGTTAGATCAGGAGACCTTAGATTCAACAAAAAGTCAGTCATTTTCGAAGCGTTCTGATAATTTCTGTCACTGGATTCAGTTAAAACAAATTTGTCTCCACTGCTTTCACTGTATTTCGCCTAATACATTCTATCCTATAACAGCAGATCACTCAAATCTGATCAGTTCCTCTAAACCACTTCGGTAATCGATATTTTCTTCCTATTTTGTCCTTTCCTTGTCGAAAAATCGTATGTGATACACACCTACCCCAACACGCTCATGTACCCCACCTCTACACACACTGACAAAGAAAGGCACTTAATAGCAGTATAGATGCGATGGTTGACGTTGTTCGCATGTATTTATGTAGTTTGTCCGCCGGTACGTTGTATCAGTTCGTATTGATTAGTGAGAACAATTCGCTATTTCACAGGGCAAAGATTTTTGGCATTCAATCCTGCTGTTTTCTTATTAATATAAAGCAATGGTTTGAACTGTATCCAGTCTCTGGCGACGTTTGTCTATGAGGCCCCTTGTTGCGAAAAGATATTGTTCAGGTTTTCTTCCTTTCTGTATTCTTTTCCTGCACCCCATTCTCTCTTTCTTGTATAACTCTTTTTGGGCGTAAATTTTCTTTATTTACTTTTTTTTTGTGCTTTTAATTTGTTTTTGATTTTTTTAAATGTATTTTCCTTGCATACTTTATGTTGTTTTTGTTTTGTTTTTTGAGTAAATTGTATGCTGCTTTGTTTCCTTTTCCTTCATTTATTCTCTTCTTTCTTTCTTTCTCACGTTTTAATTTTGATATTTTTTATTTTACATCATTCGTTCTTTTATTCCTTCATTCTCTCTTTTTCATTTTCAACCTTTTTTCTTTTCTTTGCATTCTCTTTTTTTCGTCGAGTTTTCTTTCTTCCATTTACTTCATTTCTTTCTTTCTTTCTTCAAGATTTTTAAACTTTCTTTGTTTTTACATGTTTTCTTATTTCTTTACTTTCTTTTGCATTTTCATTCTTTCTGCATCTTTAACATTTTCATTCTCTTTCTTTTTAATTTCTTCGTTTTGCCTTTTCTTTCTTTCAAAATTTCTTTCAAAATTTCTTTTTTCCACCCATTCATCATAATATCTTATTAGTTCCATTTTTCTTCCTTTATTCTTTTTTTTTTCGTTTCATTTGTTCTTTCTTTTTTTTTTTCTTTCTTACTTGCTTATTTCCTCTTTGCTCTCTTCCTTTCTTTCTTATTTTTTATATTCTTCTTTTCTATTTCTTCCTTCTTTCTTTGTCGGTGTTATTGGCTCTCTTGGTATTCTTTCTATCCTGCCTCTTTCCTTTATTTCCAATATACTGGACAATTCTCCGCTACTTTTTCCTTTTGGTTCACTTTCAATTTGGTATCTGGTTTCTTTGTTTAATGGCATATCAACTTTCGCGCACTTTTAACTTTTATTTTCGTCCTTAAATCGAAACAATCTTCAACATTTTCCGATGGAATTGTTTCCCTCCATTTCTTCATGCTCCTCTTCATAAATTTTCAGTTCAGTTTAGCATTTTCTCTCTTTGTAACTTCTATTTCTTTCTTCCTTCATTTCCAAACAATATCTTTCTTCCAAAAGTTCGTATTGTTACAAGTGTTTCAAACAGTTTGTCCTACAAATGGAAAGTGAATCACACTATCTTCTCAAGAGGGATGTCTACGTAAAAGATAATAAGCATCGCTGAAGAACGAGAACAATGAGATAAGATGTTTATATTTGTTTAACAAACAAATGTATACATTAAATCGCGGAGGTATTCAACTTGGTACTATTTACCCAACCCCTCCGCTCGGGCAGGATATGACACAAGGTCAATTTTTAAGCGAAGTTTAACAGGTTTGAATTCAGAGTTTTCCTTCTCCTAGACTAGTTGCCTAACCAAGGCTGAAGAACCTAGTCTGTCCTACTATTTACCCATAGCTGGAGGGAGAATAATTGGATTGATACCTTTCCCAAGGGTATTAGTGCAATGTGAAATGCAATCAGTCTCGTCCAGGATTTGAACTCGTATCACCGTGTTCATTTCCTACGGCGATAACGACTACACCACGGGCACCTTGGTGACCATTCTTTTAACGCAGAAATAATTGCTTATAACCTACAAGATCCCGTGCATTACACGAGTTACTGAGAATAGGTGTGTCTGATGAGTATATTTTCGAATCTATTTAACTAGCTCTCCACGGTTAAAAACAGATTTTAAATGTCTCTATCTTCGGATGAGGTGGACAGATAGGAAGTCTGAATTCGAGACATGACCCATTACATTATGAGAATTTGGATTAAGGATAAATTTTGAAATATTCAACAATGATCGAGGGAACTGGATTACTTTTGAATGATCCACAAACAATTGCAACTTGCAAAGAAAAAAATTAATAAGTAAGAAAAATTCCATATATCTTACAAGAATTAAAAAAAAAAATAGATCCTCCTTTTTTGTACAAATTATGAATTTGAATAAGGCCGTAGTATGACACGGCCAAAACATGGAGAATGTGTTTGATGATCGCATTGGAATAATAATACCTCTCCTCAAAATTATAGAAATACTACTCTTATTTTCTTCCATATTACATGTTAGCTTTTTCTTTCAAGAAAGTTATTTGATTTTTATTGGTTTTCAGCCGTTTCTCAAATGCTTTTTTTCTGCTTTTTATCTTTGATTTTACGGTCATTGATATCTAATTATTTAGGGTGACGCTAAATCTTTTACCAAGTAAACAAAATCAATAACCTCTTTTAAAACTTAAAATTTATTTTATTTAACGTATATTTGAGTCCAGAGCTAGTTCAATGTAATTTCCAAATGTTGAAATAAATATGATTAAAAGAAAAAATTATTTACATTTTGCTAATTCATGCATCATTCAATTTTTACTACTTTTGTGTTACCTTATATTTATTTATTTTTCACCATCTTTCAACTCAATGAATTTTGTTTTAGATTTCTTTCTTTCTTTCTTTCTTTGTATTACATTTTCTTCGTTTCTTTCTTCTCTCTCTCTCTCTCTCTCTCTTGCATTTGTTCTTCCTTACATTCTTTCTTTCTTTCTTTCTTTCTTTGTATTACATTTCTTTCTTTCTTTCTTTCTTTCTTTCTTTCTTTCTTTGTATTACATTTTGTTTAAGATTTCTTTCTTTCTTTCTTTCTTTCTTTCTTTTTATTACATTTTCTTCGTTTCTTTCTTCTCTTGTTTTTTTCTTTCTTCTCTTGTTTTTTTCTTTCTTCTCTTGTTTTTTTCTTCCTTACATTTCATGACTTCTTTACTTTCTTCTTAAATATGTTTACTCATTTTTATTTCTCTGTTTGTCTTCATCCTTGTTTTTTTAATACTTTCTATCTCTCCATCATTTTTATGACATCAGCAAGTTCTTTTTTCTCTTACTTCCTTTCCTACAGTTATTTTTTCATTGTGATTCCTTCTGACGTATTCGACATTTGCTCCTTATTCGTCTGAATCAATTCCATTGTCAAGTCACTGACCTTCGTCCTTCGAGCTTTTTTTAAACATCAAAGTCTTGTCGGTTCCATACCCATATGAGTCACCTTTTATCCAAAGCTTTGTATTCATATTGTTCAATGGTCAATGCATCAACTTAAGCGACCGTAAAATTCGTTTTTAAGTTCTATACAAAAATGCATGTGGTAAGAAAACCGTTTTTTTATTCTAATGTGAATTGTTGTGTTGCTATATATATATATATATATATATATATATATATATTCAGCTAGTTCATCATGAATTTTTAAAATCCTGCTTTTAATGCCCGATGTGTTTATACAACATCAAACATATGTTGTCGTTATGCATATTTACCAACCACTCCGCTCGGGTAGAATATGACACAAGTTTAATTTTAAGTTTGAATTCAGAGTTTTTCTTCTCCTTGATTAGTTGCCTCACCCCAGGCTGAAGAACGCAATCTATTTACCCATAGCTGGAGGGAGAACTGGATTCATACCGTTCCCAAGTGTATTAGTGCTATGTGAAATGCAATCAGCCTCATCCAGGATTTGAACTCGTATCGCCGAATTCATTTCCTACGACGATAACCGTTACACCACGGGCACCACCTAATATGTTGTTATATATCACAAAACTAACAACATATCACCTGTTTTCCTATCTATCTATCTATCTATCTATCTATCACATTCCCTTCATCCTTTTTAATTTATCTATTTCATTCTATTCATAAACATCAGGTATCTTAAATACCGAGGCTTAATCTTATTTAGAAACAGTTAATAATCTGGAAAACAATTCAATATCTTTGGACCTTTTGTGTCATAGTAAAACTGCGAACAGTCTGCAACACTGATTGGAAAACTTTCGAAAACTCATGCAGTTTCTTAATATGGTTAACATAGCAATTTTTTTTTTCTTTTTTAGCGAGTAAGAAAACTCAATAAACAATATTTTTCTATCATAATCAACGAGAAACACACACACACACACACACACACACACACACACACACACACACACAGAGTTACCAAACCCCTCAACTCGAGCAGCATATGACACAAGGTCAATTTTTAAGCGGAGTTTAACAGGTTTGAATTCAGAGTTTTCCTTCTCCTAGGCTAGTTGCATCACCAAGACTGAAAAACATAGTCTGCCCTACTATTTAACGATAGCTGGAGGAGGAATAATTGGATTCATACCGTTCCCAAGGGTACTGTTGCTATGTGAAATGCAATCAGTCACGTCCAATATTTGAACTCGTGTCACCGTGTCAATTTCCTACGACGATAACCATTACACCACGGGCACCTTCACACACACACACACACACACACACATATATATATATGTATATATATATATATAACTTTGAAAACGAATGAAAAATTTGTGGGTTACCACGGTGAACGCTATTCGTTTCAATGATCTAAGTTTTTGATTAAACAGAGGTAACTGTGGAATACTAATAATAATAATAATAATAATAATAATAATAATAATAATACGGGGTCTTTTCCAGGGAATTAAAAAAAAAACTAAGGAATAGGTGGGTGATGGTTTAGTTTTGGTTTTGATTGGTTTGGTTTTATAGTACAACAACCTTTGTAGGTTATTAATGCCAAATCAATTTATATATATAAACAATTCTATTTCAAACAATTCATTATAGCATAAGTACACATTTTAAATTTCAAAAACAGTTCTTTTTCAAAAAATTTAAATGCCAAAAACAGTCCTATTACAAGCAATTCAGTTTAGCATAAGTACACAGTTTAATTCTATTTGACCCATAGATAGGACCCTGTCTTGTTTGTCTGACTTGGGTCGTTTTTGAGATGGGATGTAAGTGGCAGTATAGCTGTTGTTTCATGGGGTTATGCTTCCAGGATTTGCTCAAAATTGCTCGTAGTATTCTTCTGTAGTCACTAGTATTTAAGAAAAAAACGAGATATCAAAAATAGCATCCTTACTTAATCAAAGAAACCCAACAAATGTCAGCTGAAGAAAGCCCGGAGTGAACTAATGCATACAAAAAAAGGACAAAAAGAATACATTAAGGTCTGATCAATCAAATAAGAAATTCAGTTGAAGATAGACAATCAGGAATAGCAAGGCAGAAAGTAAATGAAGTGAGCAAAAGTAAGAGCACCCCGAGAGCAAAACTAAAAGCTGCCAACTAAAAAGAACGAATTTAAAGAATCTGTGTGTAAATAACCCGAAAGTCACTGATGAACATATCACCTAAATCATCAGCCAACTATATCTCAATAATAATAATAAGAAGAAGAAGAAGAAAAACAACAAAAACAACAACAATAACAGCAACAACGACAACAGCAACTGTAACAGCAACAACAACAATGGCAACGGTAGCAGCACCAACCAGAACAACTACAACAACAAAAACAACAAAATTATATCCTTGAAAATAAAACGTATAAGATTCTCTGGAAATGTGAGATTATCTGTCATAATAAGCTCCCAGACAGGAAATGGGAAAGGACATGAAATGAGTGAGTAGATGACGTCATACCCGAAAAAGATAGTCCTCTTGAAAAAGACGAGTTGAGGTTCGACCGTCGAAGTAATGGTTGAGTTTTACGGATCTGATGGGATCAAATCAGTTTGGGTCTCAACCGGCTGAGATAAGTTGAGATCTTAGATGCTATAAGATGCGCTGCAAGTGCGCGGGGTTAGCATAGTATCGTTAGCATAGGCTTTAATGAATTGTGTCTCTCTCGTCGTGTCGACAAGGGCTGAAGGCAGAAAGAAAGAAATCCGTTCGTATCTGAAATGACAGAATCTGCCTGTATTATAATCATTATTATTATTATCATCATCCTGAATGTACAAAATTAGCTACACCAGGTCAAAGTGGACCAGGGATTAATGGCAAGAAAGACTATTCAGCATTCTTCGGAGCTCTAGGACTGAAGCCTCACCATTGATTGGTTTAGAGTCATATGCAAGACAATCCTTGACCGGGGCTTAGCCTATTCATAGAATCAGTTGGCATATTCCACTGCCCCAGCCACTGGGCTGAAAGAAGAAAAGCCAGACCTTCCAAGAGAACTGAAAAGCTTGTGATATATAAAAGTAACGGGGACATCAAGTGTCGGTGGAGCTCTTGGAACGGTCTCAAAGTTTTTGAAGAAAAATCTGACGAAAATGGACATTAGAGAAAGAGTCAAGAATATTCAGAACACAACACTACAAGAATCGGTTAGGATACTCTAAACAGTTATGAAGATCTGAATCGAACTTCATTAAAAAAAAGTTCGAACAGTTACAAAGAACTCCCCAGGAGTAAAAAAAATTATAATAATATGCAAACAGATGACTTAGTCTAAGCCAAACGACCAGACCGAGTGACCCTCAAAAAAAAAAAAAAAAGAAAAAAAAAAAGAAAAGAAACTGCTGAATTGTGGATTTTACCGTCTTGGCGAACCACAAAGTAAAAAAATTAAAGTACGTTAAAAGAGACACCTTGCTTGAAAACTTAAAAACATTATGGAACATGAAGGTGATTGTGATACTAATTGTGATTTGTGCACTGGAAACAATCCCTAAAGGATTGGTAAAAGGAGTAGAAAAATTAGAAATAGACTACAGCATTGTTTAAATCAGCCAGAATACAGAGAAGAGTCTGGAGACTTGAGAAGACTTGCTGTCACTCAAACTTTAGTGAAACACCATCAGTTAACGCTGGTGGGAAAGATCTGCAAAAGAGTAAAATAATACCTTATAATAATCAACAAAAAAAGGGAATTTGCAAAATTGTCAACTTTGCTGTCCCAGTGGACCATAGAATAAATCTGAAGGAATGTGCAAAGAAGAATAAGTACCTCAACCTTGCTAGAGAATTGAAAACGCTGTGGAACATGAAAGCGACGAGTGAACCAATTGTGATTGGTGCTTTTGGCGCAATAACTAAAGGACTATTAAAAGGCCTGGAAGACCTGGAAGTTGGCAGACGGGTAGGGACTATCCAAATGACAGCATTGCTGAGAACGGCCAGAATCCTGGAGACTTGAGGAGACTTGCTGTCACTCAAACTCAAGTGAAAAACCATCAGCTAACACTGATGTGAAAAACTCTAAAGGAGTAAATAATAATAATAATAATAATAATAATAATAACGATAATTGGAAACCCTAATACAGGTAGTGGGGATCTACAGTTAAGATATAGGGATGGAATTTGGCATAGAAAAATGAGTCATGCTAATAATTAAAAGCGACGAATGACAACTAACGGATGTAATAGAACTACAAAATCAAGAAAAATCAGAACGGACGGAGAAAAGGAAACTTACGAATACTTAGAAATATTGGAAGCGTACATCAAACATGTGGAGATGAAAAGATCTAAAAGCATACCACATAAGAACGAGAAACTACTCGAAAGCAAACAATAAAGAATAAATTTCATCAAAGGGATAAATACCGGGGCTGTTCCACTCGTTAGATATTCGGGACTATTCGTAAAGTAGACTATAAAAGAATTTCTATAAATAGACCAAAGAACAAGAAAACACATGATGATAAGGCCTTATATCCCAGAGATGATATAGACAGACTGTACGTGTCATGAAAGGGAAGAAGAAAGTGCTGATGCATCGATACAACGATTCAAAGATACATAAACAAGCGCGAAGGAAGACTGATTACAGCTATCAGAAACAATACAGACAACACAAGCATTAACCGAAAAGATCTAACCAGAAAACAAAAATGGGAAGGAAAGCAACTACATGGACACTTCGAGCGACAAACAAGTGAAATGTCACACGAAAAAATTGAAAATGGCTAAGAAAGGGAAACCTTAGGAGAGAAACTGAATCTCTCCTTATTGCAGCTCAAAACAACACCATAAGAACCAATTATATCAAGGCAAGAATAGATAAGACACAGCAAAACAGCAAATGCAGGTTATATGGTGATAAAGATGAAATGATCAATCTTATAATAAACGAATCAAGAAAATTAGCGCAAAGAGAGTAAACACGAGTGGATGGAGGTGATCCACTGGGAACTGTGCAAGAAACTGAAATTTAACCATGCGAATAAGTGGTATATTCACAACCCAGAGTCCGTCCTAGAAAATGAGACGCACAAAATTATCCGGGATTTTTATCTACAACAAAATCACTGAATCTCCACCAGGTGACCTGGCCTGGTGACAGTCAACAAAAAACAGAGAACTAGTCGAATTGTGAATTTGCCGTCCCAACAGACCACAGAGTGAAAGTGAAGGAAGTCAAAAAGAAAGGTAATAACCTGGACCTTGCTAGGAAACTGATAAAACTATCGAATCTGAAAGTGACGACGATACCAACTGTAAGTGGTGCGCTCGTTACAGTCACCAAAAGATTGGTAAAAAGACTAGAAGAAGTGGAAATAAGAGAACGAATGTATACCATCTAAACGACAGCACTGTTTAGATCAGCCAGAATACTGAGAAGAGTCCTGGAGACTGGAGGAGACAAGCTGTCACTCAAACTCCAGTGAAAGACCATCAACAGATGCTGGTATGAAAAATTCTCTAAAGAGTAAAATAATAACCCAATCTTTGTTAGAAGACCTGACCGAGTTATGATGAACAAAAA